>JALPCE010000086.1:0-78239 GCA_026538705.1 Aureobasidium sp. GC_Fusr_1 | reverse complement strand
CATGAAACCGAAAACACTCGACCCACCAAAACCTCTTTCTGCAGGCCACGAACCAGAATCTGGGACAAAGAAGAGGCAAAGAAGGGGGGCCAGTCACAAGCACCAGAGATCAAATTATGTACTTGTTCCCCCTCAAACTCTTGGGGTCTCAAAAAAAAACATCCCAATCACGAGGGACTCTTGCACCAATCTTCCTTGGGAACCAACACCTCAAGTCTCAAGCCTAGACTTCCTTTGAAGCTTCTCCCAGCCATCAAACAGTACAATCAAAGAGGAATGACAGTCACAGAAACACAGAACACTCTGGTTAAAAGCCAACGAGATAGAAACCACGAGAAAACACAAGAACACACTAAAAGGATTAAAAAAAAAAGGATAAGCTGTAGCGATTACATAGAAATTCCAGAGTTTTTTTCTGATCAAAAGAATCAATTCTTTCTTCTTAGCATAGTCAAGTCAATACAAATTCCCAAAGGAATGGATAAGAAAAAAATTTTGCATTTTACAAAAGAAAAACACAGCTTTTTGATCTCCAGAATCTTACAACAACCTCTGCATAAAAGACATGGGCAGTCAACACTCAAGAGGTATGCTTATCCCCATTGTCTCCGCTAGTATGCAGCCCGAGTTCGAAGGGAATAAAAAAAAACCCCCCCTCAACACCTGTGTGTTTTACAACCAAGACAGTCTTATATTTTTGGGAATGCAAGGGGAAAAAAAAACATCCTAGAAAGGAAGGAAAATGAACAACTAGAAAAGACACATCCATAGCGGAGTGTCTGGACAACAACAACAACATCGAAAAGTTGCCCAGATTTGGAGGTACATTCACGCATAAGGAAGAATGTCATCGACGACACTCTCAAATGTGTACGCGGCAGGGGCAGGAGCAAGACGGTCTACACCCTTGACATCTACAATATCGAAAGGAACGGATTGGAAAGCAGGGTGTTTTTTTGAGAGAATGTTCATTTTCTACCAAAAGAAAAAAAAAGCGAAAAGAGCCAGTGACGCGCTAAATGCCTTTTGGGGAGACCCCTTCTTTCTTCTTCGAACTAGCAAAAACATTTTGAGACGCTCTCCAAGAATCTATATACGTCAAAAGAAAGCAGCCGCTGGAAAGAAGGAACTATCGAGAAGCACATTTACCCAGCGAAACGGAATCTCGCGGCTTCCAGTCTACCCAAGCCTTCTCTGGGCGCGACGTTTCTCCTCCTGTACGAATTGGTGAAATCTTGCAGCAGTGTACGGATCTTGCGAGTATCTCCAGATTGAATGCGTTGCTCAATATTGCGCAATAACCGCTCCTGTTCTTGCGGGCTGATGGATCCGGAAGGAAGCATTGAGACGGTGCTTGCTGTCCAGGTCGCTGTAGCCTCGGGCATCAATTGGAACATGGCGAGCAATACGCCAGAGGCATCCGGGAAGCAATCGGCAGGGAAAGTATACATCATTCCTGTCATCAAGCGCTGTACGAGCACCTCGCCTTGCTGTGATGTGAGTGTTTTGACGGCGTTCTGGATTTCTGGTGGGTTCAGGCGGCGGTTGGGATCTTCGCTGAAAGTTGAGATGGGTGCGTTCTCGCCGCCGTAAGCGAGGAAGTCACGCAGGAAGTGGAGAGTCGCCAGGATTGGCTCGTCTTTGAGGAGTGTGAGCGACGTGGAGGCGGCAGACAGAATGGTAGGAGTCAGCTCGTTCGCGATGAATTGGCGTGAGTGATAGGCCTGTACGTCGACACAGAGGCGGAAGAAGTCTTCAATGACGTCGGGTAATTGCTCTGGGGGCAAGTCGTTGAGCGCGCGCAAGAAGGTAGTAGCTTGTTGTACGTAGAAATTGAAGATTGCTTGCGTCGTTTCAGGGCTGACGCCTTCTGATTCGTCAGTGAACTCACGAACGATCGAGTCGGTAGCCCAAAGGAAGCAGCCTTGTCTAGAAGCGGCAAAGCCTGATGCAAGCTTCTCCGCTAGACTGGGAAGAAGCGGTGCGGTATGTGTGCGGTAGGAGAGCACAATGTAACGCCAGCATCTACAGACGCGCTCAAGAATGGGAGTAAAGTTGGAGAAGTTGTCGGCAATGGTAGCCAGAACAGGGAAGATCTCCTGACAGTATTGCACGGCAGGATGCGGCTCGCCAGGTCTAATTTCTGGTTGGATCCATTGTACAAAGATAGTGATGAGGTTGAGGTGGTCCGCAAGAGCCAGTTTTTCCTTTTCGCTGGTGGCGGATTGAGCCATGTCCATCAGACGTTTGACGACAGGGTCGCAGCACATCTTGAACGAGGCATAGATTTGGTCGACGGGCTGTTTCGAGAGCACTGATGCCATACCTTCAGTGATTTCCTCTTGACTTGTAGGTGGTAGTCTGTTGATGACCGTCTCGTAGAAGGTCTGAAGCTGGTTGGCGAAGCCCTTGAGGAGTTCGGAGCAGTCGTTGCAGAAGAATCTGAAGGACAGAGCAGCAGCAGTGACGACCTCCTTGGAAGGATGATCGAAGGCGGCCATGATGAAGTTGAGTTGGGCTTCGAGGGTATCAGGATGTTGAGCAGTCCACTCGGTATATCTTCCAAGTGCCATGACAGCCTGGAAGCGGACCTTTTCTTGATCTGGGATCTGAACAATCAAGGGCACAAGTCTGGGCAACATGATATTCTCGTCCGGAGGAACCATGCGACCCATGGCGCGCATGCTGAACAGGGGAGCCTCGAGCTTCTGCCATTCGGGGACGTTTCCTGGGCTGGCTTGCGGACCGTATGTGTTGACCCATTCCTCAATCTTGACGTATGACTTTTGTAAACACTCAGTGACACCGATGACTTCACAGCAGTCCTTCAGCACGTCGCCCATCTGGTGACGGAACTCACGGAATCTTTCCTCCTGCTCGCGATCACCATCGAAGAGGTCATTGTCGTTGCCGCTCTCGGGCTTGGGGAATTCGAGATGGCCAATCATGATGTCGACCAAATTCAGGTAGATGTCGACAAACTGCATGCGAGCCTGCATGTAGCGCTCTAAGGTGATGTACTGCTTAAGTTCGTACCAGAAGATGAAAGTGTTACTGATGGCTTCCTTCTCGGTATCTCTGGCAGCACATTCAAGCACGGCCTCGACCAGACCACGGAAGTCTTCTGGCAGACGAGCGATGAGGACGACCCAAGCTTCACCAGCCTCTGAAAAGATGCGTGTAAGACCCTTGAACATTTCAAAGTCTTCTGCCTCGGCAGCTTGGGCAATTTTGGGGCGAATAGACATGACTCTGGGGTACATGGTCTTGATGATGGCCATGCATTCATCGACATCTCTAGTCTCTCTGAAGATGGCGCAAAGGGTCTCGACACTCGAGTCGAAGGATGAGTCGGCTTCCAGGGCGTTCATGACGACATCCAGTAGAGGCGAGTTGACAATGTCGTTCAGAGGGACTTCTCTGATCCATGATGTGATGCACTCCATGAGTTGGGGGTTCTTGGAGGCGGCGTCGGACGACTGTGCGTACTGGTTGAGCAATGTGAGGACCTGATTTCCGTTCTCTTCCAACAGCTCGACCGTCCTGTCTCTAAGCTCGTCTTCGGTGAGGTTGATCTTTCTGCCTTCTGTGACTTCCTCTGGTAGGACGTGCAAGAACTCGAGGACGCAGGCGATGCCGTTAGGGTCGTTGCCGAGGGTGGAGACGACGAGCTGTAAGACGTCCTTCCACTCGAGCATCTGGATAGCGAGGTTGGCGAGGCAGACGCATAGTTGTGTGCGGATAGGCTTCGGGCCCTGGCTGAATTGGGCGAGCAGCGATAGCAGAGTGTTGCGTAGTTCGGGCAGGGCTTCGCGAGGTAGCTGGTGGAAGTCGAAGATGATCTTGCCCTTGAGGGTTGTTGCGGCAAAGAGCTTTGATTCGGTAGTGGCATCGGGCGAGTTCAGGATCATAAAGGTCGTGTTCCATGCTTCGTTCTGGTATGGTTAGTGGGGCGTTGGAGCATGGCATGTGCATGTGACGGAGCGTACAGATTTCTGGAATTGTTCGAGGAACTCGTGTGCCTGGCCTTTTTGTGCGCGGTCCACGTTGGATTGCATGGTCTGGAGGGCGGCCAGTACTGGCGCAAAGGCCTGGGTGCCGTTGGCGGCCATGGTGGGATGTGTTTGAGTGAGTGGCTTGCACAGGACAATAGCGGAGGTGTGCTGTGGTTGGAGGATTGACGAAGAGGGCGTGTCTGCCTGCTACAAGTGATACGGACAGCAGATGAATAAAGCAGCGGGCAATTAATAGACAAAAAGAGCGGCTTTGTTGATTTGGTCATGTTTCTTTGGCCGCACTTGACACTGACGCAGAAAGCACATTTCGTCCGTGCACCTGCACCTGCTTCATCTGGAGTCGCTCTTGCTCTTGCTGCTGTTGCGACGAGACCGTGTCGCATCCACTCCATCGCCATTATCCACCCTCACTCACCACTCGCTTCGACTCTGTTCCACTGTAACATCCGGTACAGCCAACTGCCATCTACTATCTCGACCCTAACCACAACCACAACCCTCAGACAAGATGGAGAGACGCGGACGCGGAGGAGGTGGAAAGGTGCTGCTGCCGCCAATCAACTACATCTTCAAGCTCCTTCAGACCCGCGCAAAGGTCTCGATATGGCTCTTCGAACAGCTGGGCATCCGTATTGAGGGAACCATCAGAGTGCGTTCTGCTGTCACCACCGCCCATCTGCGCGCATACTGATTGACTCTCCAGGGTTTCGATGAGTTCATGAACTTGGTCGTCGACGATGCCATCGAGGTCAAGCAACCCACAAAGACCGACCCCGAAGAGTCGAGAAGAAGCCTCGGTATGCTCTTGTCCACTGTGTCGAATCCATTGCTTCATGCGCTGACCCATACCCTCAGGCCAAATCCTCCTCAAGGGCGACAACGTTGCTCTCATCCAGAGTCTATGAGTTTGACGACTTTCCTTCCATCGAGAATGCCTAGAGCGACCATAGCATCTCCGCCACCCATCATGAGCGCCTCTTCACCAACTCAAGCCCTTACCAATCTGGCCTCTGACCCGCCATCTCCGAGCACCACCGCATCAACCTTCCAGTCCCATGGATCAATTGGCAGACGATACTGAGAAGGAAGCATTTGCTCAGCTAGCGCAAATCCCACTAGGATACCAAGAGGTCAGAGGAGGGACATTATTGAAAAATGCTAAAAAGGCGTCGGTACATACCCAAAAACGGTTTCTTTCTGTTCTGTCCATCTGCTGTTTTTGTCGAGCAAGACCGTGTGAGAAAGTTGTCGTAATAGCCTTTTCCATGACCCAGACGATTCAGTTCTTGGTCAAAAGCCATGCAGGGCATGAGAATCACGTCCAGACCTGCCGAGTTAGGAGCAGGTAAGTCTCCATCAGTAACGCCCGATCCTCCGAACGAGTTTGCACGATCTGGGACAGTTTCTTTGGGGATGGATGGAATGCCCCATTTATCAGGCTGAAGCGAGGCATAGTCGTCCTCGTCAGCTAACTGCAACATATCCATGATGGAGGTAGGCACATCATCTCGACGAGGTTGCTTTGGCTTGTAGGTGTACGGCACAAAGACACGCTTCCCCGCGTCCAGAGCATGTTTGGTAAGATGTTTGGTGTTGATCTCGCCAGAAGGCATAGACATGAAGATGCTGATGGAACGAGCATTCTTATACTCGGGCAGCGATAAGAGTAGGTTTGTAGCATTGACAGCTTACAGAATGTCAGTTTGACTATGGAAGATTTGGCGCAGACTACGTGAAGGACGGACATTGACGTTGGACGTGATCTGATGGCAGCGAAGAGAGGAGATTGTGCAGTTGCTTTCTCACGGCCTTCTTGTCGGACAGTTGAGACTCGGCACCCAGGTCTAGAGTGGTTGACGACATTTGAGATGTTTGGATGTTTGCAGCAGTCTTGAAGGTATGAACAGCACGGGTAGCAATCGTTGGCCTCAGAGACGTGTACAGCATGTGGTTTGATAGCGGTGATGATGATCGAGTCAGGCAGTCGTGTTTCATGTGGCAGGCTATTTCGGGCAGGGGCTCGCAGCCTTCTCCTTCTCCGTGTTTTGGGCCCGCCAAGCGCGTCGTCGTCCTTGAGGCTTGGGTTGTTGTATCGACCACTCGCCCAACAAGGTTTCTTCTATGCTGTTTGCCTGCAAAAACAACACACGGCCAAACGATACCCTCGTCGACCCAGTACGCGCCTGCCAACGACGAAGACATTCCAAACACAGCGCGCCACAGACATGAGACTCCCCTCAGCATTCGCCCTGACGGCGACGCTCGCCTTTAGCAGTACCGCTTCCGCTCAGTTGGTCGACGCCAACCTGGTCGGCACATGGGCCACCAAAGGCAACAAGACCTTGACCGGTCCCGTACGTTCTATACCGTCCAGACGCCGTGCCAGACGACCACTAACAAGTATCGCAGAGCTTCTTCGACCCCGTCAACGACAACCTGATCGAGCCTGCGCGACCGGGCATTTCCTACTCCTTTACATCTGATGGTTTCTACGAAGAAGCATACTACCGCGCCATCTCGAACCCCACCGACCCCTCATGCCCTGGCGCCATCATGCAATGGCAACATGGTAGCTACGAGATCGGTAGCGACGGTTCCCTCACCATGACACCCATCGCCGTCGACGGTCGCCAACTACTCTCGCAACCCTGCCAGGGCAGCCACTCTATTTACACGCGCTACAACACTACCGAGAAGATGAATGTATGTTGAGAGTCTCGCACGCTTCGCTCTCCAGCGACAATACTAACCAGGAGAAAAGGCATACCGCGTCTACACCGATCCCTACCACGGCATCGCCCGCCTCGATCTTACCGAATTCGACGGCAAAATCATGCAACCCATGTACCTCGTCTACTCTCCTCCCCAAATGCTGCCCACCCAGACTCTCAATCCCACTCTCGCTGCCGGCGCACCCACCTCTACTTCCAAAATAAAGCGCGACATCCCCAGAGAAGTGCCCACGAATTTCAAAATGGGCGTTCAGAACCAAGTCATGAACCCTGACCGCTGGTGGTGGATGGGTCTGACTTTTACTGGTATCGGTGGTCTGCTCTACTTTGGCCCCAGGAGAATGTAAGAGCTTGGATGGGAGGAGATATACATTTTACGGAGTTTCGTTTTTATAAGGCAGGGCTTCTTTTCCTGAAAAGAGAAGGGACGGAGGGAGCACAACGTCTGTCACGGCAGTTTTTAAAGCATTTTTCTTGGTTGTAGATGTTCACCACGGGCGTTACTTTTTTCAATCTCCTTGGTGAGATGATGTCTTCTGGGGGTTACGCTCACGCTGCTTGGGTTGGTTTTCGATACATGTAATTATGGGTCAGTCGGATCATGGAAACTTGATATAAATTTGATCTCCTGTTAGTTTCTTGTTCCTCCCAAGTCTGTAGGTTTGATGCTAAAGCTGCATCAAATGGCTCCCCTGCAAACGAGTGCCTCCGAAAGCAAAAAAAAGTGAATGTCAAGTATGCTAAGGACCTTGTTCCATGACTTTTCTTCTTTCGAATTTCTTTTCCCAAGAGTGTTGTCTACGATGCCCCAAGAAGTCGTCGAGCATTTGTTGTTCAGCAAAGTCTTTGTTGATGACAGCCCGGACTGGCTTGTTCTTTCCTCCGTTTGCGTCTTCCCTCATTTCCGATCTTCCCACTGCCATCTTCATCATCCCCCTTTCCCTCTAGATACCATCTCGAGGCAAGGCAAGGTCCTGATATGAGAAGATAGACCTCTCTTCTGCTACCACTTGACCGGCTTGCCCTTTCCCAGCATCTTCAACATTTTCTTGTGAGCCTCTCTCTCCTTTTCGCCATCCCTTCTCCCTTCCTTTTCCCAAACCTTTTCTTCGCGCACCATCATGTCGTAGAATCCTTTATCCCAACCCTCACACTCGAGTCCCAGACACCAGAATCTTATACCCGGCATCTCGGCACCGGTGTCTGGTGCTTCAAAGGCAGCGAGCATGGTTTCTGGTCGCAAAAAGGAGACTTTGAGGTGCGTGTCTCTGTGCCAGGTGTCCAGGGCTTGATGGTGAGCGGTGATGGCATCGACGACGGCGTCTTCGGAGGAAGAGGATATAGGGCGTGAGTAAGTGGGTTGAGGCAAGAGGTGCTGTTGCAGCAGATCGGTGACCCATTTTGGTCGGTGAGTGGAGGTTAGTTGGGTGGCCCAGTGGTGCTTTAGATAGGTTGGGATGACGGAGCAGCGTTCAATGTCCCAGCGATCGCTGCGGAGGTAGGAGTACATGCCGCAGTAGATGTATTTGTCTTTGCGTTTGAGGAAGAGAGGGGCGCATTGCATGGACTCTGGTTTGGGACCTGTAGAATTGTCGGCTTCAGGAAGACGAAGGACCGGAGTCAGGAGACTGCCATGGGATCCTGGCGTCGGAGGAGCAAGTGGCTCGGTGATGTCTTCGAGGAGGAAGTAACCACGGCCTGGCAACAGCGACAGCTCCGACTCGGGAATCGTGTAGAATGAAGGGAACCGTTTTGTGCCACCAAGGTGGGTGGTGATGAAGGTGCGGTCGAAACCGTGCATATCTTGAGATGATGGGATGGCTTCGAGTTTGTCGGTTGGAAGCAGAGGTAGTTCTTTAAGATATGTGGGTTGATAGGCTTGCATGTTGATGATCAGTGTTGAGATGATTTCATCAGGCTTCTCGGATGATACATCCTTCTCGAAGTTCTGGTCCAATTCTTTCTGCTCAACCTCGACTGCATCTTGGAATCTGACTACCTTTACCTCATCTGCTGGGACTGCGTTCGATTCGACTGCCTCCAAAGGCAACGCTTCATCTATCTTCGTGACATCAGCTTCATGCTCAGGAGCGTCAATCTGTTCAGAAAAACGTTCGTGGTGAGGGGCAAGCTTCTTTGTTCTAGCAGGAGACTTTGCGTGGTCTGCCTGTACCACTCCAGTCTCGGTGGTCCTGGCTCTTGCTGTACTTCTCCTCTCGGATTTCTTGGACTTGCCTGTCGCCGGAGCCGTCAGAGTCGTTGGCGTTTCGTTCCTGGCATTAATGTCGAGCTCAACTTCTGGAAGTTTGGGGGCCTCGACCTGCGCAGAAGGAAATCTGCGATGAGGTGGCAGTCTCTTGGGTGGCACTTGTGCCCTGTCAACTTTGGGAATGTCGATGGTAGGGCCAATTACCGTCTCGGTGTTGGTTTCGGGCTCTATCACCAAAGTCTCGATCGTTTCGACTGTCGGAATAGCATGTTGTGAATCGAGAGCGAGCTTTTGTGGTTGAGCTACTTGCAGACGCATCAAGCTGACATCGCTCTCCGAAGGTTCTTCGATCTTGATTGAGACTGTGGATGGCGAGCCTTTCGCGGAAGATGCCTGTGACGGAGCTGCTTCCTCATGCGTGCTGGTTGTGTTCTGGATAAGGCCGAGTTCCTTTGCGCTCAATGGACTTCTCTTTCTTGAAGACTCCGTCGCTTCGCTTTGAGGACATGGGGCATTCCAGCTTTCAATCTCCTTGAGCGCCATCGAGCTTGCAATCTTCTCGAGGGTTGTGTCGACATGTCTCGAAGGCTCAGTGTCGGTAGTTGTATGGCCGAAATCATGGAAACCTGCGGCATTGACCTGGTCCTGGCCTTCCAAACAGAATTCGCAGTTCTTCCACAAGTCCTCGTCAACTTCGCGCTTCTTAGCCGGCTTGACGTCCTCTTTCAATTTTGCGGCCCAAGCCTCGGCATCCTCTGCCTCGAGGAGATAAGCTGCACCACCACGGTAGACCCTGCCACGGAGAGTCTTTGCCAGAGCCTCCATCTGCTCTGCTGCTTGGAGAGAGACTTGTTCAAAGGTTGCATTGCCATGCAAAGAGACACCAGCGTAGATTCGCATCAGATTAACATTCTTCATTGCCGACTCCAGCTTCTGGTCGTGAGTTCGCGGCTCCAGCTGGATCTGTCTAACGCAGTCATCGTTTTCTCTGGCGTTCAGCCTGGCCTGGAGATCAGAAACTTCGAGACGGAGTGAGGGAATATCGTAGGTTATAGCACTTTGCAATTGCTGCACTTGGCGCTGAAGATACTGCAGAGATTGCGAGGTTTGCATATGACGGTAGTGAGAGTTGAGTCCGTCTTGGAATTGCTGTTGTTCGAGGCTGGTGATGCGATTGTCTAGTTGGCGCGTCATGACCATGTCTGTGTTCGTCATCTGCGGATTGGTCGGCATATAGGTTTGAGGCACCATGGCGTGCATGGAGCCAGCGAGTGGCTGAGCCATGGCGTTGTAGTAGGACTCGGGGTTCCAAGAGCGGCTCATGAAGGGGTCCGCCATGTCTGGCGACTGAATGCCAGAGTCCATATGTGGTCGAAGAAGGCTGGTGGGTGAATGAGTAGTGGAGGTTGTATGACGGAAGAAGGTGTGTAAGTTGTGGAAGGTGGAAGAGTCAGAAGAAGGTTGTGAGTTGGAGGGAGACGTGATGGAGGAGGCGATGTATATAGAGTAGTAGAGAAGGATATGAGAGGATCTGGAAGATGTGAAAGAGGTTGAAGGTGTGAGGAGGGTGTGTGAAAGCCGGAAGTGTAAGGTACTAGAGGTTTCGAGGCTGTGAGCAAGAGGAGGTCGGGAAGGTGAGTTGTAGGAGAGGTGACGGCTTGGTGTCGAAGCTGATATCGGTGTACTGATTGAGGCGAGTGGGAAGGTGAGAGCGTAGGTGGTCGAACGGCTCAAGTTATCGGCTGCAGTGAAGAACTATGATAGCAACTTTCAATGCTATACGACTAGCCTCAAGAACAAAATGAACAAGTCCCGTTACGGAAGGCGTGAAAGTACCTGATACCAAGCGAGTGATACCTGTAGTCACTGACCAACGGAAGACTGCGTTCGTCGACGGAAGCTCTGAAGAGAGGCAGCAGCGAACGGAGAAGAGTAAACTCCATGAATAATGAAGCACCCAGCAAGATTTCTCGCTCATGAGGAAATGGATGACCGCATGCAGTACAGAAAGCTTGATAAGAGTGAGGTATGAAGAATGAAAGACAGAAAGCAACCTATCCTTCCTTACTATGTCTGCAGTATTGCAGCTCGGGATGAGAGATAAACTCAGCTTTGGCTGCATCCATATTATCAGTTTGAATGTTCCTGTTTAGTTGGGTTTGTTGCTTCTCCAAGCGAACGATAATATCCTTGACAATCTCGAAGAGACCTTGTATCGATCAACTTTTCGCCATTTGCCTGGTGAATTCACTCGAATGGTAGATTGCCAAAGTTCTGAGTCTGATAACTCCACCTTGTTGGTCTCCAAAGTCTGGCTTGTGCTCGTCGCAATTGGATTTCGAGTAAATCACATGTTAAAATGTGGAGGTGGATATAGTCGTGTGTTGCATTGTCCGTCATGGGTCGAGCTGAGATAACGCGAAGAAGCTGATCATCAATACATGATACAGTGTATCGATCGGTGGTGCCTCGAAAGATGGAAGGTTGGGGTTGTTAGCTCTCTCGGTAGTACAGCTATGCAAGAACGGCTTTGGGTTGGTTGGATGTTGCTGTTGCTCTTCGAGGACGCGATACGGATAGCGCAGCAACAGAGGCGATAAAACCTTCTCGAAGGCAACGTGGGGCACCCTCAAGCTGCATATGTCAAAAGGAAGACTGCAGAGCTAGTCCCTTGTCCCTGACGATAGAAGCAGCGCTATGGCTGCACGCGTTTGTTCCCCGGAGAGCCAGCTCAGCGTCGGGCAAGACGGCTGTCGTGGCACACGAAGAGTCGTCGATAGCTCATGTCGCCAGAAGTAGACTGCGATGTTAGATCCTCTAGAAGAATAAGACTCGGTATCGCATTGGTTCCAGGATTCTTCCTTGAGGTCAGACCGGCTCAACCCCACTTTGTTGCAGGTAGAATAGGGACGAAACACAAGAGACCAACCAGTCGCGAGGCGCGAACGAGGGGTGATCGTAACCGGAATGGTGAAATGACAATGTGCGCATGTCTGCAGGAGCAGAGATGCAAGGCCATGGACTGAGGTTCCTCACGGCGCTTCAAGGCTTGCGGCACTGGCCAACAGCTGTCAATGATCGACTCGTGTTAGTGAAGGGCATTATATCATATCTGACAGCGGTTGTCTGCGCTTGACGAGCAGCCAAAAACAATGTCGGTCGAGGTGGCTGGCAGGATGATGGCAGGATTATGAACAAGCAACATGATTGACCAGCCTCGCGATTCAGAATGTTGGCTTCCATTCCATCCGGCTGGGGCGATCTTCTTTGTCTCCACACACACCGCGTCCTTCCCGGTGAAGCTTCTGCGCCTCATGCAACATGCACCAGTTGAGGCCAAGGCATGCTGGGAAGTATTTCAGCCTCCTGATCCCTGTGTAACTTGTGTGAGGATGCACTGCCTCCCCATCTCATCAGCACCCGCTGTGTGCCCCGCATTGCCTGGAACTTGATTAGACCATGAACCCGCACAGTTGCGCGACCTGGGTTCGAGAATAGTTCCTCGTACGAGTCTAGCTTGCCTTGGTTTCGTTGTTTGGATGACGGATACATGAGCGAGGGTGCCGCGAACTGTGAATGGTCAGATCCATCGTTATGCCACCGCTCTTCCCACTCGCCAGCAGTAACAGCCATGCGCTTCACCAAGACATGCCCGAACATCGATGCGACCTACCAAAACTTGACTCCTCGAGGAAACGTTCTTCTTCTGTCCTTCGAACTTTGCATAAGATTGGCGGATGGCTGAGGAGGGACGAAGTCGATCCTGCTTTGCCTGACGAACCGTCACACCCAGACTCTCAAAAGCAAGCCTTGAATGACCACCTTGCGCCAACACTGGAATCAGGAAACAATGGCTCAGTACAACAGGATGCAGTGCTGGCACCATCAAGGTTGCGGGGAAATAGCTTGCTCGGCCGTACCTTGTCCAAGCCTAAGAAGGTTGTTCCCGAACTGTCACGACAATTCACCACCAGAAGGCAGATTTCCGAAAAAAGAGAAAGGCTTTTAGCAATTGAACCCAGTGCAACAGAAAGAAGAGCGGTGAGCGCCGAACGGCGACCTCGAGCAATGAGTCCTGGACGTTGTCAGTCTCCTCTACCAGCTACATCACCATCTCGCTCAGCCCCAGATATCAGTACCCCAGGACATATGCGCTTGCCATTTGCCGACACTCATGCAGAGAGCTACTTTGATACCAGAGCCCTCACGCTTGGGGATGTCCAGCATGATCATTTATCCAAGCCTCCTCCTCCCCAAAACATACCGCCCATGTTGGAGGCGGCTGACGAGCCTTCGTTTCTGGACGACCGTGATCTGCAAGCCGAACTCGAATCGACGTGGATTCTCAACTTGAGCATGCACTTTCGGGACAAGTCTGATCGTGAGAAATTCTTTGTTACCTACGCCCAACAGCCGAACCGCTGGTGCAGAGTAACCGTGTCTTGTGACTACCGGGACGCACCGCCATCGTCTCTCGAATCAGACCTCAAATCTCTCAAGTTCCAACGAGACAAGAACGAGCGTATATACGAAGCTATCAGAGAGTCTTTGCCCGATATAGATTTCTACGACACTGTTACGAATCTGAAGCTGGAGACAGAAGATGGACAGTTGCATGTTCATGTCACCGAGGACATCAACGAAATCATCACATATCCATCGGTAGACTTTGTCGATGCAGACTGTCGCATGTACCGCGAGAGCGAGCTCGACTTCCAATCACACATCTCCGGATTCGTTTACAAAGTCAGAGTCGGCAATCAGGTCCTGATTAAGAAAGAGATACCAGGCCCAGATACAATCGATGAGTTCTTGTATGAGATTGAGGTGCTCAACGAACTTCGAGGTTCAAAAGGTGTGATTGATTTTCATGGCTTGGTGGTCGATGATGACGAGAAGATAATCAAGGGGCTACTGATATCTTTTGCGTCGCTTGGTGCTCTTGTGGATGTCATTTATGACGGCAAACAGAGCAGTTCACTACCATGGCATCGACGGGAGAGGTGGGCTCATCAGATCGTTCAAGGCCTTGCTGAGATTCACGAAGCTGGGTTTGTTCAAGGAGACTTTACTCTGTCCAACATTGTCATCGACCATGAAGATGATGCCAGAATCATCGACATCAACCGTCGTGGCTGCCCTATTGGTTGGGAGCCACCAGAGCTTCTTCGTCTTGTCCGAAGAGGGCAAAAGATCAGCATGTTCATCAATGTGAAGAGTGACATATTTCAGCTAGGTATGGTTCTTTGGGCACTGGCAGAGCAGGATGACGAGCCTGAACATGTTACAAGAACCAGTTCTGGGGGAATGCCTCGTATCACGGCACGAGATGTGCCGAACTGGTTCGAAGACATCATTGATGCGTGCCTGAGCAATCAGCCTCGAAATCGACCAAGCGCCAAAGAGCTGCTGACAATGTTTCCATTTCATCCGCGAGAGTACGAAAAGAAGCGAATCAGCCCAAGAAGTTCTGACCACAGTCTTGCAAGCCATCATTCGCACACGGAGTTCAATGATCCAACCACCGCCGTTGAATGGGATGCAGTGGAAGAGTTCAAAAGAGGACAGCGCAAGCCAGCTGACTTTGTTCCCTCGTATCCTACCACAGATCCGTATCAGTTCGTGAATGCAGCGACATCTACTGAGTACAGAATCGACAGCACTGGAAGTTATGTCATACCACATCGAGGCAGAAGTCCGCATGGCTATCGTCCAAGGTCTGCAGCGAGCAGCACCACCAGTCTGTCATTGAGTCAAGGAGTGCTAGTGTGCGAGTATCTTTGTGATGAAGATATCTCAGGCTTTGAGCATGCTGAAGGCTCACGAGACCGTCCCACAAACATGACACCACAAAGACCTTCTGTGCCTGACGCTCCGCCGTTTCAGCTGGATACTTTTGACTCGCACCAAGAAGCCGGCAACTACCATCAACAAAACAGGAGACGAGTTCCAGATAGTGACGAAGGTTCCCCACACCCACAAAGACAACAGCGTGTCTTGTTTGGACCGCCAGTACATCAAGACTCCGGCTTTGACGAGTACATGGTCGAGACGATTGAGCGTGGCCAGCCCTGAACACGCCCAGCTCACAACCTACCTCATATACTCACAACCACTGTCGAGGCTCTGAACGATGGTGACCAGGAGGCGTCTGCTGTGACACAGTCACAGCCGCTCACAAACCCTACAACACCTCAGTCACAGCAGACACCCCTCACACCTTTCTCATATCATACACCACCTGTTTTTTTATCTCCAGCATCAACACAAAATCTAGACCCGAAGTCCCACAACTCAGCAACACCAGGCTCATAATAAGCAACGAAGTCACTGACCAGGTCGTCCGCAGGCCGGACGGCAGATCGATTTCCTTTGTTACGAGCATGAGCCCCCTCTGCAAGCATCTTTTGCAGTTCGAGTATGTCTTTGAGAGCATGTTTGGCGTTAATTGTTTTCCTCTGAATGAGCAGCTGGTCCGAAAAAACAATCTTGTGAGAACATTCATGTCACGAGGCGATGATGCCAGGAGCTTGGTCAAGGGAGGTCTTTGAAAGTATAGTGAAAGTATAATGCTTTTCCCGCTGGGTTGTCATGGGTATCTATTCTAATTCGCCGTCCCCGGCATCGTATGCTTCATCTCAATCGTCTAGCTGCTTGCGCCGTACTTCTTCTTGTAGTCCTCCATGGCCTTGAGCTGCTCCTCGGTGGCCTGGCCCTTGACACCCTCAATGACATCGTCGAGGGTCAAGACAGCAAGGACGGGCACACCAGTCTCCTGGCGAACCTGGCCGATGGTGCTTGGTCTGTCGGAGCCGTCGTCGGACTTGCCCTCCTTCTCACCCTGGCTGGGAGTCTTCTCTTGTCTGTCGAGGGCAACGATAATGCCAACGAGCTCGCCACCCTGGCTCTTGATAATGCTGATGGCCTCTCTGATGGCAGTACCGGCGGTCATGACATCGTCAATGACAACAACCTTCTTGCCCTTGAGGCTCTCGCCAACCATCAGACCACCCTCGCCATGGTCCTTGACCTCCTTGCGGTTGTAAACGAAACCGAGGTCGCCATACTTTGCCTCGTCAATGCCAGCAAGCTTCTCGGCAGTGGTGGCGCAGAGAGGAATGCCTTTGTAGGCAGGGCCGAAGAGGACGTCGAACTGGAACTCGGGATGGGCGGAGCAATACTCGGCGACAGTACGGGCGTAGGCCTCGCTGATGCCGCGGATGAGCTTGCCCTTGGAGAACAGACCACAGTTGAAGAAGTAGGGCGAGACACGGCCGGACTTGAGAGTGAAGGAGCCAAAGGTCAGGATGTTGGACGAGAGGGTGAGCGAGATGAGGTCGCGCTTGTAGGCGGGGAGAGCTTCTGCGGAAGACATTGGTGGCGGTGGGGTAGCAAAGTGGATAGCGAAGGGATGGGAAAACGAGGATTTGGATAACAGGCCAGGCTAGGCGCGCGACTATCCACTGCGGCAAATGGCGAGCTGCAAGCAACGGGGGAGATGTGACAGGACGAGCGGTGTGCCGGGAAAAATTTGAGAAGGAAGGAGCGCAAAGCGGCGGCTCTGTGGCCCTCAATTGACAGTGCTGCCCAAACGTTATCGATAGCTCACCAAAGCACTACGTAGTGAGCGGCTATACAGAGGAAATAATAGGCACATCGGCACGAATAGAGAGCCCGGTGAGCAGTTCGTCGAGCATATTATCACGTGAAGGTGAATAGCTGTGGCCCTGCTGAGACACCGCAAGTGAGAGATACACGCTCAATTGTCGATTCAAGCAGTTTGCCTCCGCCACCGCGGTCCCATAGCAAGCAAAAAAGAAGAGACGACAGTTGGCTCATCATCCGTTACATCATTTTTTCTTCCCTGATCCCGCTGTTGGCTCCCAACGAAGCTGCAAAAAAGTGAGAAAGAAAAAAACTAGCTTGGCGGGGCAACTGAAGCTAGACCCTACCTCGCTTAGTCAGTGCGCGGCCCTCACACACACTCAAAAAGGCCACCCCTCCCGCGCCCTTCTTCTCATCAGCGTCTTCATACCACGGTTCATCAAGCAATCGTATCTGGTAAGCTTTGACCTCCTCGAGCAGGCTCCACTTTGCTATTTCTTGGATCTGCTCGTCCTTTTCTTCCTCTCTCTTTTTCTAACCTCTCTTCAGAAAGTTCAACCGTACTTCACTCAATCTTCCATACACAACCGTCAACATGGGGTATGTCTTCGTCTCTGGCGCTCTGCCATCCTCTGCTATGCCTTTGACAGGATCTGACCGCCGTCTGCAGTAAGGAAAAGTCCCACATTAACGTCGTCGTTATCGGTCACGTCGACTCCGGTAAGTCGACCACCACCGGTCACTTGATCTACAAGTGCGGTGGTATCGACAAGCGTACCATCGAGAAGTTCGAGAAGGTAAGCCACCCTCTTCCTTCACCTCATTCACGCTCCTGCGCCTTCTTTTTCCACAAGATTGTTGTTTTTCCACATTTTTCACCCTGGAGTGGGCTGTCTGGTGGGCTTGAGCTCAGCTTCGCGCTTTGACTCATCGCGCTTGACGCCCAACTCGCAAAATTTTCACAACACCTCTTCGCCACTCATACCAATCACTATCAACAACTATGTCTGACATTCTCATAGGAAGCCGCCGAACTCGGCAAGGGTTCCTTCAAGTACGCCTGGGTCCTCGACAAGCTGAAGTCCGAGCGTGAGCGTGGTATCACTATCGATATCGCCCTGTGGAAGTTCGAGACCCCCAAGTACATGGTCACCGTCATCGACGCCCCCGGTCACCGTGATTTCATCAAGAACATGATCACTGGTACCTCCCAGGCTGACTGCGCCATTCTCATCATTGCCGCCGGTACTGGTGAGTTCGAGGCTGGTATCTCCAAGGATGGCCAGACTCGTGAGCACGCTCTTCTCGCCTACACCCTCGGTGTCAAGCAGCTCATCGTTGCCATCAACAAGATGGACACCACCAAGTGGTCCGAGGCCCGTTACCAGGAGATCATCAAGGAGACCTCCGGTTTCATCAAGAAGGTCGGCTACAACCCCAAGCACGTTCCCTTTGTCCCCATCTCGGGCTTCAACGGTGACAACATGATCGATGTTTCGACCAACTGCCCCTGGTACAAGGGTTGGGAGAAGGAGACCAAGACCAAGTCTACTGGTAAGACTCTCCTCGAGGCCATTGACGCCATCGACACTCCTTCCCGCCCTACCGACAAGCCCCTCCGTCTTCCTCTCCAGGATGTCTACAAGATCGGTGGTATTGGCACGGTGCCCGTCGGCCGTGTCGAGACCGGTACCATCAAGGGTGGTATGGTCGTCACCTTCGCCCCCGCTGGTGTCACCACTGAGGTCAAGTCCGTCGAGATGCACCACGAGCAGCTCACCGAGGGTCTTCCCGGTGACAACGTCGGCTTCAACGTCAAGAACGTCTCCGTCAAGGAGATCCGTCGTGGCAACGTTGCCGGTGACTCCAAGAACGACCCCCCCAAGGGTTGCGACTCTTTCAACGCCCAGGTCATCGTCCTGAACCACCCTGGTCAGGTCGGTGCCGGTTACGCACCCGTCCTCGATTGCCACACTGCCCACATCGCCTGCAAGTTCTCCGAGCTTGTTGAGAAGATTGACCGCCGTACCGGCAAGTCCGTTGAGGCCGCCCCCAAGTTCATCAAGTCTGGTGACGCCGCCATCGTCAAGATGGTTCCCTCCAAGCCCATGTGTGTTGAGGCTTTCACCGACTACCCTCCTCTCGGTCGTTTCGCCGTCCGTGACATGAGACAGACTGTAAGCATTCTTCCCCTTCCTTGCATCACGATAATGTTTGCTAACTATCTCTCAGGTCGCTGTAAGTCTTGCCATTGAGCTCATTGATACCCTTTCCCATACTGACTTCTCTACAGGTCGGTGTCATCAAGAGCGTTGTGAAGAGCGACAAGCAGGGTGCTGGCAAGGTCACCAAGGGTACGTTTTCATCATCGGTTCATTATCACAAACTCTCACTGACTCGTCTTCATAGCCGCTGTCAAGGCTGGCAAGAAGTAAACGATTTGACGTTTTGGAATACCAAAAGTCTTTTCTTTACTTCGGTGCTTTACTCAAGGTCACATGAGTTCAGCATTCTACTAACGATACCACCTTCCTGTCACGACCGCATGAAACATGATGGCGAGGCAGTTGCTTCGAGGGATCTGGGTTTATGGCTTAGATTATTAGTTTGCAGCAGCAATTCAAAAATCATTGTTGATTGCACATCACTTGTTCTTGACTATTGCCTTCCTCATCGTGACGATGTTCTTCCTTCCCTATGTTCCTCCCAAGCTCAGGCTTTGGCTACCCTATGTCGATGTATCGTATTTCACGTCCTGGTCCATCCCTTCAGTCTCGATGCTCTTTGCCTATGTCTGCGTGCTATCTACGAGTATCTCCGCAGTGAAAGCATCACTTGCTGGCTACTGAGCCCACGTGTATCTCGCTGGCGCTGTCGCTGTCGCTGTCGCACGTTTGGCCTCTCGATCTTCTTGGTGTCGCGCGAGGTCAAGAAGCAAATCATTAACACTCAGGATAGCCAACAGTTGCAGACATGAGCGCATGGGCTTTCCATGCCTCTTGACCTAAATGTCCCTTGCTCTGCCTCAGGAGAGGGATTCAGCTCTTCCTTCTCTTCCCATGCCTCTTTGTAACTTTAAGAACAGGAAATCCAGCTCTTCCTTCTCTCCTCGAAGCTTTGAAGCATCAAGTCCTGCCTGCTGAGAGTACCACCCTGATTGCTCTCCCAATACGTCTTCGAAGCTGTGTCCTTGCTACAATCTTGTTGTTCTCTTCCGAGAGCATACGAATATGGGTCTGCTCGATGCTCACAATCTACTGAAGATATGAAGTGTCATGCATCTCGTGGCTGGCAACACTCCAGCAGACTGACGCTCGATCGCTGAAGCTGACTAAAGATTGTGTCAAAAAGCTCAACGCGACTGCCAAAGCCACCAGTATCACACGATAACACGCTTGCAACTGCCCACTCTCGAAAAGACGCAAGTTTCCATCGACTTCAAGACGCAAGTTTTCATAAAGGTACTGTCCTCTGTGGAGGGGAAGAAAACGGTCTGAGTCGTGGCCGCGAGGCCCAGATGACGACTTTGCTCGGCCGACGCTTCCTCCGCGACACGTCCAACATCAATCGCATCTTCAGCATCTCACTCTCGACGACAAACATGTCTGGTCAATCTTGTGCCTTCTGTCGGCCTTGACTAATATGTTCTCGCCGGTCCACATAGAATCGCACCACACAAAAATCCCTACGCCCCACCACAACCTGTGACGACCCTGTTACACAGAATCGATTCTTGACATGGTAGGTTCACGCGTGGTGTCGCACCCTCTTCTTGAGACGAGGCCAGATGGGCCTGGTACGTCCGGAATAGATACAAATACGTACTCTGCATCGATTTCGAAGACAAGCGACAGAGAGAATATGACGAGGCAAGCCACAAACGACCTGCCAACCATCAGCCACCACCTCATGCGACGAAATGGCATGTCTGGAGAAACTTTACTCGTACTGCTAACATGGACCACTTGTTTCTAGCAGAGCTATCGTATACAGGGTTCATAGGACCGATGCACTACTCGCGAGCCATCTTACGTGGCCATCGCTACGCCATCTCCACTGTCGCGCGGCCTGTGGTCTGATGAAGACCATCTCGGGGACATCGAGCTTGTGTATAAAGCATCTTGCAGCTACGAGAATACCTAAAGAACACACCTCTACAATTCATTGTCGCTTTATAAGCTTCTACGCTTCTCGGTATTGTCCCAAGCAATCAACCTTAGTCGATCATGAGCCACTTCGCTCGCGCAGCAGTCGCTGCCAGTCTCACTGCTGCTGCCAATGCCTCATCTCTCGCCGATGTTTGCACCGTCTCGAATGTTCAAGCTGCTCTGCCCGCCAATGGTACTCTTCTAGGCATCGATCTGATCCCTTCAGCTGTCACTGCAACTGCCGTCTACAATGCATCTACTGGTATGGGAGGTATGGGCGGCATGAGTTCTGGCAGTGGAACCACCTACAGCTACTGCAATGTTACCATCACCTACACTCATACTGGCAAGGATGATGAGGTCGTTGTCAAGTATGCTTTCCCTCAGCCATCTGACTTCAAAAAGCGTTTCTACGTGGCTGGTGGAGGTAAGTCTTCTGAGTCATGATGTCTGCTTCATCGACTAACCATATCTAGGTGGCTTCTCCCTGTCCAGTACCGCGACCGGAGGTCTCGAGTATGGCGCTGTTGGTGGCGCCACTTCCGCTGGCTACGATGCCTTCGACTACAGCTATGACGAAGTTGCTCTCGCAGGCAACGGGTCCATTAACTGGGATGCAACATACATGTTCTCGTACCAGGCATTGGGCGAGATGACCAAGGTCGGCAAGTACATTACCGAGGGATTCTACGGCATGAACAACACCAAGGTCTACACCTACTACGAGGGATGCTCTGATGGTGGACGTGAGGGTATGAGTCAGGTCCAGCGCTTTGGAGACGAGTACGATGGTGCTATTACTGGCGCTCCTGCCTTCCGCTTCGCCCAGCAACAAGTCCATCACGTCTATCCTGCAACCGTCGAACACACCATGGACTACTATCCTCCTCCCTGTGCGCTGGCCAAGATTGTTAACGCGACCATTGCTGCTTGCGATCCTCTTGATGGACGAACCGATGGAGTCATCTCTCGTACTGACCTCTGTAAGCTACACTTCAACCTGAGCTCCATCGTTGGTGAATCTTATTACTGTGCTGCTGAAACTAGCTCTTCTTTGGGTTTCGGCATCAGCAAGCGCCAGGCTGGTAGCCAGATCAGTAATACGCCCGAACAGAATGGCACTATCACTGCTCAAGATGTTGCAGTTGCCCAAGCTGTTTATGACGGTCTCCACAACTCTAAGGGCGAGCGTGCATATCTCTCTTGGCAGATTGGTTCAGAATTATCTGACGCTGACCCGACCTACAACACCAACACCAGCTCGTGGGAGCTCAACATCCCTTCCACTGGCGGCGAGTACGTCACCAAGTTCGTTCAGCTCTTGGATCTCGACAACCTTTCTGACCTTGATGGTGTCACCTACGATACTCTCGTCGAGTGGATGACCATCGGTATGGTTCGCTACCTGGACAGTCTCCAAACCACTCTTCCCGACCTCACTACCTTCAAAGAAACTGGCGGCAAACTCCTCCACTACCATGGCGAATCCGATCCCAGTGTTCCTTCTGCTTCTTCGGTCCACTACTGGCAATCAGTACGCTCCATCATGTACGGCCATCTCTCGCAAGAAGACGCCCAGAAAGAGCTTCAAGACTGGTATCAATTCTACCTCGTCCCTGGTGCCGCCCATTGTGGTACCAACAGCCTCCAGCCTGGCCCATACCCCGAGAACAACATGAATATTATGATCGACTGGGTTGAGAATGGCAACAAGCCTTTGCGCTTGAACGCAACCGTTTCCTCCGGCGACTACAAGGGTGAAACTCAGATGCTTTGTCAATGGCCCACTCGTCCTCTGTGGCATGGCAACAGCACTTTCGACTGCGTGAACGACAAGGCATCTATTGACAGCTGGACTTACAATTTCCCTGCCTTCAAGGTTCCTGTCTACTAGTTGTCCGTAAGTATGCGCAAGTCACGACTCTGTCCCTCAAGCCAGCGAACATATGGACGATGCTGCAGCTACAGTGGAACGACCATGTTTGGACCAAACATATACTAGAGTAGCTAGAGGACGACGACAGGCTCTGATGTCTCACTCGAAATTAATACCACTTTCGCCACCTTTACCTCGACCTTACAAGTTTTTTTTCTTCACACCATCTTACATCTTTCCTCGTGATTTTTGATGCGTAGAATCCAATGTGAGGATCTGAGACTAACTGTGCCGACATGGAAGATGATAGCTATGGTTAGGATTGGAAGGTTGTACCCTTGGCAACCTTGGCCAGCACACCTGCTTGTCAGCTGAAAGAATAGTCAGTAAACTTGTTTCGAAAGTGATCTGGATGAAAGAACTTACACTTAACAACGCTCTTAATAATACCACAGCAACTGAGAGAGAAGGAGTCAGTATGGAAACATGTAAGTCACAAGTTTTGGAATTTTTATGGTACAGGAGGAAGTTCAGGAGAAAGACCGAGTATAAGACTGCTTTTAGCCGACATCTATGCCAACTGCATCTATCAGTAACAATGCTCCTTGCTCCACTGTAGCTCTCGAAGATGTGGCTGTTTTGATAGGCACATACAGAGAGGTGCGTTTTGGCGCTTGTGTCGCTTTGAGTGCGTGCTACCTTCTAACAATGCTTGACTCGAGACAGCAGGCAACCACCTACTCGGAGAAGCGCCAGCCAGAGAATCTTTTCTCTTCGTTGAATACTTGTGCTTTCTAGTCTGGGAAGCTGCGATCTTCTCGACAGCTTCGTACTCTAGAATTCCAGCATCGTCATCCGCTCCCACTACTTGTCACCGTCAGCAATTTGCACGAACGGCATCGGGGATCAATCGGAGCGGGATGAATAAATCATGTACTCATCCATGAGATACGTATGGTGCTTACTTCTATTCCATTCCGCTTTGACGATATCAGCATGGTATCTGGAGACTGGAGTCGGATTCAGCCTCGAATTAGACTACGGGTAAGTCTTCAGCTTCATGTATGTACAGCAGATGACTAACAGAATGAAATTAGTACTGCTAGCATACATTTTACGAATGGCTCTGCCCACGACGTAATAAAGATTGAAGGGGGAGCATTCTATAAAGAGACCATGCGGTGGTTGTCAACCACAAACGACAAATCCTATCAAGACGAGGGTAGTCTTGCAGCTCCTCCCCGAAGGCTCTGCCTTACCAACCACTAAGATTTGCTTTGCCACCGCAGCTACAAGATGCTCTCAACTATGTATCTTCCATGTGGCCGAAAAAGCTACCACCACCAACTCCAGAAGCCGAGTCTCTGTTCTGGATGCTGAAAGCTCTGGAGGCAGCAATATAAACTTACCCTGAAGAGCCTATGCAGTACCTCGAGATCACGAACCCCGTACCTCTTGGGTCATCAGCGGTGTATAGGACAACAATTAGCTCAGAATCTTCAACACTCGGCCTCAAAGTGGGCAGACCTGACTTTTTGGCTGAAGAAGCTGCGGCCAGATCAACAAACATTAGAGGACGTTGCGATGAAGATGAAGAATCTGCTGGATATCCCGCCGCACAAGACACCCAATACCGCTTGTCCGTGGCTCTGGCTTACAGCCGTGCTGCTTTCTCAGTCTTTCTCATGGACGAAGTATGCGACACAATTTTCGACCTCCGGACCTACCACAATAGCTCTCTTGGCAGCAACAGTTCGATACCCAGAGAAGAGAGACACGCCATGATGAACCACGCTCCGAGCGGCGTCACTAAACCACCATACCCTGAGAGTATCTTCTCACCCCAACGTATCCAGGATCCGGTTCTACTCGGAGAATCGACGGATGATGAAATATTACACTTAGTACTCGATGAAGTCTTTGGTAGTGAACTAAACAAGCTCGAGATCGGAGGTCGACAGGAAGTGATCAATCTCCTTTTCGCCGTTTCGAGGGGTGCGGCGAAAGATAGTCAGCTTTGAGATATTTGGAGCTGATGATGATGGTCCACATGGGTGCCCGATATGATCGCGAAGATGTTGATTTGAACATGACTGCAAGTATTCAGCTATGCTTTACCTCGCCGACCCTAGTTTTTGCATACCTCACAATCAGCTCCGCAACCTTGGCTCAATACTGTCTGTCTTTTTGGCCAGATAAAAGAGACAAAAAAAAGAAAACAAAAGAAAAATTTGTAGCCTGTGAGAATCGAACCCACGTCTCCCCCAAAGCCCCCCAATATGATCTACCGTGCCCTGGCTCGAATCGGGAACCACTTGTCCCGCGGTCCCTTCAGACGGCGCGAACTTTAGTCACAGCAAAGGTGAGGCGTCTTGAACCACTAGACCAAAGCTACTTGGATGGTTTGATAATTGGGTCTGTGTTGATTATAGAAGGGGAAGGCGGTGATTGTTGTGACGCGTAAGGGGAGCCTTTCATTTACTTCTCTTAGATCCCTTGCCACATCTTACCCTTCACTTGTGGCTCTGGTGCACTCTCAGTGTGCTACAGACCATCACATTGTAGCCTTGGAAATGCACAGTGTTCTCCAAGTTAGGAGTGTGCCCTTGAAAACCCCTGAGGTGACATCCTCTCCGTGGATACCACTGCTTCCTGGCAAGTGTTGTGCGTCTCTTCGACACACAAGAGAGGGAGTCGGGATCAAAGATCATCGGTGATTCTCAAACAGAAAGAGAATACTGTCAGAAGCAGGAAACACGCCGCAAGCAATTGAAGAAAGCATTAGATTGGAGAGCCTACCCAGCAGCAACAACAACATATCAAGTCGCCGGACCCAAAACCTGTTCGACAAACTCATCTGCACCTCTCGTGACACCATCTACATCAATCTTTGCCAACACCTCGTTCATAGCTTCAACAACATCTCTTTCTTCCAAAACTTCATGCATAATCTCTCCTTCTTTTCTCCAGTACTCGCCCACCTTTGCTCTGAACCCAGTTTCCCTCATGACAACATTTCTGACCGCACCCAGAGATCTAAACTTCGCGAGCGACTTCTCCAGGACTCTGGTTTGGGATTCGAGGACGATGGCTGGGGATGGTGGAAGCACGAAAGCGCGGTTGGTGGCCGAGGCCCAAATGAGAAGAGCTAATCCAATGTCTGTGATACAGATTGCCAGACGAGAGACCCACCAACGGGTCCAGAAGAAGTTCTCGACAGCGGAGAAGGTGGTGGCACGAGCGTTGCGCTGATGCTCGTATGTAGTGACGGAAGCGACGTCTGCAATCATGACTACAATGCCTGAGATTACGGCAGCAGTTCTCCAGCGAGTGGCTGTTGTGCCTCCGACAAGGCTAGATGTAGCAAGACCAAGGAAGAGTAGATGCATCAGGTGTGTCTTGAGCAGTGAGGGTAGTGCACAGATCAGGTAGCTGGTACCCGCATCCTGGGCCTTGGGGTCGTTGACCAGAGGACAGTTGCAAAGCACATCAGGACCGAAGCGGAGGTATTGTAATCTTGCTTCTAAGCCTCCTGTTGTGAAGATCTGGCGTAGTATTTCGTCCTGTGGTGTGATGGTGGGCAGTCTGTTGAAGAGGACGGGAGTGGGCGTCTGCAGTCGCGACTCGGTCTCTTTGAAGATGTTGGTGGGCTTGAAGTATGGGAGGGTGAAGATGAGCGAGACGACAGCACTGGCGAAAAGGAGATTCAGGGCACGAGATGCTTCTGGCGACACGGGTACTCGTTGTGCATTGTTTGGTGCTCGGAGACTACGGTAGAAGGCGATGATGCGAGGAAGGAGCATGGGTCCAAAGAAGATGAGAGCCGACCGGATGCTGCATTTCGATCGTCAGTTTTGCTGATTATACCAACAGTTTACAGTACGACGTACGCGCTCCAAGACAGCATGGTTGCGGTCGTGTGTTGCCGTCGTCAGGGTTGTCGCGTATATCAATCACGGGTGGTATTGGTCCAACGTCCAGCGCACCCCAGTCTTCTATCTCAGAGCCGTCCAGAGATCACAAATTGGCGATTGCCAGTTCCTGAAACAAAATGTACAATGATGGTGAGTCTGAGAAAGCTGCCATCTGTCCACCGAGCTTTCTCCGCAGTTGAACATCTTGAGGTCCACTCTTTTGCTCAGTCGACACCAACATCCGAATTAAAATAGACTGGCGCACTTTTGTCTGCTAGAGCGTCCTTGAGAGACCTTGCGAGACACGGATCTGTTACATGCCAAGAGATGATGTTTCCATCTATCGCAATACGCAAGGAGATGATCGAAGAACAAATCGAGCAATTCGGGTGCAAGAGATGTACAGCCGCAAACCGATCGAGAGATTCGGCCATTGGAAAGAGTCCGCGAACGGAGTTGGGAGGACATGGTCTCCTAATTAGCTTGGCTACCTGAATCTCGCTGTCGAAAAAATAGCATTTTTGGGTTTCAACAATGTTCACCAAGAGCGCAAGTATTGCTTTTTACAGGTCAGCTCTTAACGACAAGTCCCATGTCTCATCTAACACCATGTACTGAGAAGACCTGTTTGATGGGTACATGTGATGGAGAAGTGATGCTTCTTGTGGATGGTCACCCGAGCGATCCTTCGCAGAGCAATACTGTCCTCTACCAAACCTCGTCCATTCCATGTCGCCTCTGAACTGCTTCATCAAGATCTATACTCAAGCGATCAGTCTATCGCCCGACCAGAGTCATCGAACTCATAACCGTCTTCGCTGGATGATGTATCTTCATAACAGGACCTTTCGAATGTAGGAAAATGGTGTTCAACATGCGAGAACTGCAACTCTTGGCCATGGTACGTGAACGAATCTTCTTCTCCATGCATCCACTCAGGGACCACGTTGTAAAAGGCGTAGCCCCATTCTGGAAGACCCGCAAGCGGAGCGACACCTTGAGTGAGATGTCTGCTACGAGGCCAACGAAGTCGCTTGTTCATCTCATACAGTGGCGTATACAGGTCGCAATCGACACGCATGTCAAACTCGCGACATGTTGCTTCCATAACGTCCAAGAGACGGAATTCCTCGTCGAAAATGCTGTCGACAAAGTTCTCGAACCACACATCCATGTCAACCCCTGCATAAAACAGAGTAGAGTCGATAAGATCCATCTGCATTTCAGACCATATACCAATGAGCTTTAAGCTGGGCAACTCCTCGATGCAGTCGGCAATACCGGAGAAAAGATCTGAGATAGGTCAGAAACCGGTCGAGATAATACAATTGAAGGGTGCAGAGCATAACATACTGATTCGGGGAAGCAAAAACATCGCTCCGAATCTGAACACCACTTCTGTGATTTTGACCAGTACTTTGGTTGTTATCTTTAACCACTCTGATAGGCGAGGAAGTCCCACATCGTTCGCTTCACTGATATCCTCGTCGGATGTGTTGGGATCACTGCAGTTTTATGTGATCCACAGTATGGATTTGCGAAGACACAGAGACCAGTACTCGTCGTGAACTAGCCTGTTGACTTGCAGCAGGTTTGGATAATACATCCCGTCCAGACAGACATATTCGATGTCGAATCCTTTGGGCGGGGTGCATTTGATAGAGTTGGCCTCGTTGTCCATGAGCTCCTCATAGACCATAAACCGGAGTTCTTTTGGTAGATCGAGGAAGCGGAATGCTTGTTCTGACAGTGTATCCATCATGTCATCGGGGGTTTCCTTGTCCGAGAAAGTGGTTTTTGATGAATGAAGACGCATCGTGTGTGATGGGAAGAGAGTGAGTAGTTGGAAGAGTTAAATGGTGCAGCATCTGGAGCGTCTTGAAGAAGGAAGGAACGGGCCCGATACTCGCACGGACGTTTGCCGGTCGTTTTTGCCGTCTCCCGTGGGGAAGAAGATTGCTGAAAAGGATTTCGCGTTCTGTGATGGTGTTGTATCAAGAACAGTCATGGTGTTGCAATCATGCAACAATTTTCCTGCGTCCTCAATTTTGCTGGGGAAATACCTAAAATTTTGACTTTCGATGGACACGTGAAATAGTTCAATCTGTCAGATGAAGACACGAAAGCATGATCAAGAATACACAAAGACAATGGTATTCAACATAACGCACATTCAAAGCAAACTCGAGAAACCTCCTAGAAACGTTCCTTGCCAGCATTGGGACCGTGAGGGGAGTCACGCTTGTACTCGGCCAACTCTCGCATGTCCTTCTCCCAGAGAGCATCGGCAGCCGCACGCTCACGATGACCAGCACGTCTTGACTTGATGCAGCAGAAGATGAAGGCGACCAAGGCAATAGCAAACACGGCAAGCGAACCAGCGGCAATCGCAGCTTGTGCCCACTTGGGAAGAGCCTTGTAGTGTGCCTCGGCGCCGTGGGGTCTAGCGAGGCGTGTGGCGATGGTGCTGTTGCCCTCGGCAATCTTGATGGATTCCCAGGAGCCAGTGTTGTCGCCGTAGGTGTATGTGCTGCCAGAGCTGTAGTCGGCTACGTAGACGCGCTCCATGGCCATGGTGAAGGGTGTTTGATGATAGTCAATGACACCGCCTGCCCATTCGACTGTTCCTTTGGAGTTGGATTCTGGGTCGCCTCCGGCCCAGATACCAACCTTGAGTTTCATGGGAGTTTGAGGGTAGTTTTCGCCGTGGAGAGCATCTCCGTATTTCAGGGTGCGCAGCACTTTGTCGTCGACGATCCATTGCACTTGCTCTTTCGTCCAGTCGAGGGTGTAGTTGTGGACTGTGCCAGTCACGTCGTCGACATCGTAGTAGATGGCGCGATCGTATGAGGTTGTGTTGCCCTTGCCAAAGTAGTTTGTCTCGACGCTCGTGTTGTTTCCACCCAACCACTCCCAGTCGATTTCGTCGAGATCGTCGGATTCGAGGACGACTGAGGAGACGACACCAACACCTGGCGCGGCTTTCATAATGACCGAGACCTGGCCGAAGAAGATGTAGAAGTTGGATTCCAGTGTCGGGGCATCGCCTTTGCCGCCAATCTGCGTGGGGTGTCAGTAAAGAGGTCTGTATGTCTGTCGCAACCAGAATGAGCATACCGTGAATTGAGTGCCGACATCAGTGTAGTCGGGCTGACGACCACTACTTGTGTTCCAGACATGCTTGTCTGGGATGGTCGAGTCTGTAAAGTTCCAGTCGTGCCATGTGCCGAGGGCGGTGTTTGGTGTGCAGGACGTGTTGAACAATGGATTGCAATCGGAGAAAGTCTGAGCTGAGACCTTAGAGACAGCGGTCGCGGCCAGCACGACTGCTGCTGTCTTGAGGAGACCTGACATGTTGTTTTGTTGTAGGGCTGAGGTGGTCTTTGAGATGTTTAGTGTAGCTGAGATTGTGGAGGCTGTGGTTGTCTGGTGGGAATCAAAAGTCGAATGAATGGACGCGTGCTAGTGTTGCACGTCTGGTTGAAGGAGTGGATAGTAGGCAAATGGCCTCAAGCAAGGGAGTGTGGAAGGAGAGGAAAGGTCGCTGTCGACACGCAAGCTAGTAGAGGGAAAGGAGAAAAGAAGAGAAAGTGGTGTGCCCAACCTTCTTGATACCTTCAATCTAAACCTACCGTGGCGTCCGGCCCTTATCGACCACTCGCCATCACTCGTGGATGGATGAAGGGCGTTTCAAAAAGCGGTCCCTGCTGCTCAGGGGGTGTTCTTGCAGGTCCGGGAGTGGTGGAAAGAGGTTAGAGGCATGCTCCCCACATTCTTGAGGCACGTACAGAATCTGGTTAAAGATGCCCCCAAGTTTCACCGGCGCCTGTTTGCGTGTCGCAGGCCAGAGTCCTTGAAGACGTCGTATGACGATCTGTGAAATCACCGTATGTCAGCCAAGATAATCAGGCCTTCATCTAAGGAAGAAGTAGGCTTGAGTATATGCCATAATCCGTTGCTGTCTCACAAGATGAAAGCGCTCGAGACAAGCAGTGGGCATCTCTACCCGGCTCGTGCAGCAGGGGTCCGACCGTGTCTTGGCGCTCGTCTCATGAATTACGATCTGCTTCGAGACTTCTGATGCTATTCACAGCAACATATCGAACATGGTCAGGAACCATGAGATAATTACTTCACATTGAGTGCGCGAATCTGTCATGAGAATCACGCCTGCATGATTAATGATAGCAGTACGGCTTCTACAACGAACATCTCGAAAACAGTCCTTATCTCTGCGTATTAATTCATCATGATCGAGCTCGGGTTGGCTCGAGTATTCCGCCTTCTGGCACGTACACCTTTACCATGGCGAGCGCTACACGTCGCGGGAACAAATGGAAAAGGCTCGATATGCGCTTACATATCCGCCATGCTCGCAGCATACAACGCTTCTCAACTACGGATTGAGTCTGGCAAACCACCGATCAAGCATGGCCGCTTCACCTCACCACATCTAATAGATCGCTGGGATTGCATCACCATTGACGAGAAAACAATATCCGAGGCCATTTTCAGGCAGGTTGAAGCAAAGGTTCTGGCGCGCAACATATCCGAAAACATCCAAGCAACAGAGTTTGAACTGCTTACCGCGACTGCTTTTGAGATCTTCACACTTGAGAATGTGGACATTGGTGTTATTGAAGTCGGTATGGGTGGTCGTCTCGACTCCACCAACATATTAGGTCAGACATCCGAGTTCGACGAGCTGGAGCAAAACCAACAGTACAGGCCGAAGCCATTGGTGACTGCCATTTCTACAATCGCATTAGATCACCAAGGCTTTCTCGGAAACACACTAATCGAGATTGCTACTCAAAAAGCCGGTATCGTAAAGTCAGGAGTACCGCTGGTTCTGGCCATGAACGACGAGGCCGTGACGCAGCACATTATGCAACTCGCGTCCGAAGCAGGAGTGACACAAATATTGCACTCGAAAGATACGGCAGGCTTCGATGTGACTCGCGCATCCAGCACGACTGATGCAGCACATGCTCGTCAACAAAATGGTGCCATGGCATTCACAATCACCTGGCTAGCGCTCAAGCAACTGAATCGTCTTCCTGCTCCACCTACCACCCAAGCTGCCTGTGGCTCTTCCACCCTACGCAACGAGATACGCACGTCAAGCCTTTCAACACTCGCATCCACGCTACGCGTCGTCCCGCAAAGTGTCGTATGGCCTGGCCGTCTACAAGATATCAACCTGGAACCTCTTACCAGCTACACACCTGCAGCCCTCCTTGATGGCGCGCACAATGTCGAGTCTGCAACCGTGCTCGCCAATACAGTACGAGATCGTGCTCGCGACCGTCCAGTCATCTGGGTCCTAGCTGCCTCGAAAGGAAAAGATTTGACATCCATGTTCGAGCTGTTGCTTGCAGGAAGATCTCGAGATCGCGTTGTAGCCACGGAGTTTGGGGCAGTGGATGGCATGCCCTGGATCACGGCGACACAAGCGGAGGACGTCGAGACAGCTGCTGCAAACATACTACCTGAAGAGAGTGTGGTCATTGAGAAGGACGTCGGCGCTGCTTTGGAGAAAGCATCTCGACTAGCCGAGGAGACAGATGCTCTGCTCGTTATTGCTGGAAGTCTGTATCTCGTCGGCGATGTTTTGCGCTTGGTGCGCAATGCAGGTGGTCAAATCAGTTGATTGCTGAATTTCAAGGTCGGAGCAGATACCTACATTTGTATAAACATCTTACAAGAGAATAGCAGACCAAGGACGTTAATTCTCACACAACACCATCGTCGTTGTCTGCTTCAGAACCCACTGCTCCTGTATATCATCGTCGTATAGCGATAGTGTTCTTTGACCATTACTGTCCTTCTTCCTCCCCCTCGGCGCCCTCCGCGAGCCAGGCTGCCAACGCGCTTGCACGGCCCACACACCATGACTCTTCCTCTGAAACCACATCTCGCATATTCCCTCATCCTCGTGATCACTCTCTGCACACCCGATACACCAATTCCTCAAACAACCCGGGAAAACGGGTACCCAGCTATGCCCCCCCAACCTCGAGCACTTTTGGCTCGTCAGGGTCACTGTCAAAAAGACTTGGTCGTTTTTTTTCTTTCTTTGCACTCAGCGTCTCCCCTCGCTCTCGAGGGGAAAACATAGATCATTATACAGCTGTTGAAATGCACGAAACGGATTGTTTCTGGAATGTTTCCAGTGAAATGATGCAGTGGTTTCTGTTTCTCTGTGGATGTGACTAGATCGTGTGATTTTATAGTAGGTTGATGGTATGTAAAGGGAGACTGGGGGATGGTATAGGGTAACAACAAGACCACCGGGCTCAGAAGAAGAAGGGTACTCTCCCAGTATACAATCATAGTAACCATATTGCTGTAGAGATGCAGAATATCTTTATTCTATCTGTAGTGTCCAAGGAGATGCGATGGCAATGATCCGTATCCCAGACTCCCAGCAAGCCATCACTATACCACAACAACATTGTGCATTTCTACAGTCACACATCACATATCACAAAACACAAGAATGTAGAGATAATCAGACAAAAGTCATGACATTTGCGCTAGCCCACGTATGAGCCTGGCTATCTTCGCTGACGGACCACGTATGGATCTGGGTATCTTCGCTGCTCGTAACAAAAAAAAAAGCACAACAAAAGATGAAAGAAAATACAGGAGAAAAACCAAAACACCTCCCAAAATGTTATACCAAAAATCCCTGCGACAGTCTCTTGACTCGTTAAAAACCTTTTGTCAATGGACGAAACGAAAGGGAAAAAGAGATACAAGAATGATGGAGATGTTGAACTGTGCTTGCACCCTCCTCTTTGTGCTAGAGTCTGCCTCGCAACCCTGCACTAGCCTCACAAGGCTATCCCGTATCGTCACGAGCGATACCATCGTACTGTTAAAGGTCAGAGTACCTGTGGGCGACAGAGAAGTTGTGTTTGGTGAGATAGGCCAGAGTGCCTAAGGGGCTCGTCAGCATGTTTGGTGAGACAGGTCAGCGTACCTGTGTAAAGGGGCGGAAGCGAAAGGACGAGCAGAGCTTCATCTCCAAGATGCAGCGCTCCATACAGGGTGGACTTTCTGCTTTGGCGCGAACGGCTTCGCATTTGGAGAGAGCGAGAATGATGCCGAGCTGCGCTTAGCAGCTGGGGCGACAGGGGCCCTATCCCTTTTCCAAGGGACGTGTTTGTCAGAACGTGGGTGTTGAACCCAGTTCGCGACCTCCTCGATACCTTGTGGTGAAAGACATGGGCTGCCTTCCAACCTGAGATCCTCAAGGTATCTCCAAGGTACCGTGTACTTGGTGGTCACGTTGAGGCTTGTCGGCTTGGAAAACTGGCCGCTTAAAGCGACTGGTTTGCGCCAGGGATGAACCTGGTTTCCGAGCGGGAGATAATTCTCCCCCCATTCCCGGGCCTTACAGTTTCCCTTGATGTCCTTCGTTGTGGCAAAGATTACCTGAACCAACTCAGGGTTATCATCTTGGCTGGGGAGAACCAGGACCGGGTGGTTACCGGGAGCGCCTGGATTTCCAGTCGAGCAGTCCACTAGGGGTGCTCTGGCCGGCAGGAACTTGAACGAACCTGGTGCAGGACGCTCCTGGACCAAAGACTCAAGAGCGGCGGCGAGCTCAGGAGCAGTAGCGACCTCACCAGAGGTGAGAGAGTCTGGTGGGGTGGTCGCGGGAGTCGAGATAGGAGAGCAAGGCTCCGATGACGAAGTAGAGCAGGTAGATGTGGAAGAAGCCATGGTGTGTTGATCAAAAAGGTCTTGCAACGATGCAGAGTGTTTTTTCGTAATGGCTGAAGCAGTGTGAGAAAAGAAAGAGAGGCAGAGAGCAAGGCTCAGAGCAGGTCCTTCTAATACTGCTCTACCACGTTGTTTCATTGCAGCCTTGGTCTAGCAGATTCTGTTTCTGAACTGCCTCATAAGAAAGCATCGCAAAGCTGCTCTTGGAGCCTGGAGAGTGACTTGTATGAACCCCTGACCGATCGTGTCGAGGTCCGTCTCTGTGGAAAGCCCTTGTTTCGGTTCATCATTCTGCATTTCGATGGTGTACCTACGACCTTTCAATCGGGCAGGAGAGTCGATTGATGGGTGGCAAAGTCGAAGTCCTCCAAGTGTCAGTGAGAAGTATAATGGCGTCTGACTGGCTCAGAGCACTCAGATCCTGACCCGCAGAATTTATCTTGCTCGCGTGGCCAACCTCGTCCAATACAATACGACGCAGGGACGGTAGCGAATAGCATCACGGGAGTCCAGAGGGTCGGCGAGAGCTAGCGGTTTGGTGAGCTGACCATCGTGAGATCGTTTTCGAGAGTGTGAGACGAGACGCAATGCGAACTGGTAACGATAGGGATGCCGACGACGAGCGATGAATCCAACCGAGATATGCATTGTCGACGATATGCATTGTCGACGATATGCCAAGAGCCAGCGTGTATAATTAGTGAGGAGCAAGAATAACGATGCTGAGGGGCGCGTGATTACCGGATCGGGATGTCGGGATGTTGACAAGGACTTGTCATTTGGTCCCAAACGACCGCGCAAGAACAACCGCGCAGCACCTTCATTGTCCCGCAGACATGCCAATATCTACCACGATCGAGTGGTATAAGTATACGAAACTAGTGTAGGAGAAATGTACGAGCATAGCACAGTGCGACTCGACGACAACATCCAGAACGAAACAGCCGGCGCAACATACGATAGGAGGATCCCTCCCTCCCAAGCTGACGAAAAACAGTGCAAACAAAAAGCAAGCAAGCAGGTACATTCGAGAAGAATTCCAACACTTACTGAGAATAGACATAAGACCTACCAAAAATTTGGACTCGGCGGCGGCCTTCGTTCTATAGCGACTGTCAGGGCTTCACGGCTGATTCTACAGAGCGCAAACTGTCTATTCTACTACATAAGCCACGACTCTTGTCGTTATCCTTCTCCATCATGCACCATCGTTCTTTCTCGTCGCATCTCTTTGGCAAAGTTTTGCATTTTTCTTCCCCTGTTCATTATCACCACTGGCGCGACGCATATATTGTTCTTCGGCCCAACATGACTTTGAAAGTCACATAGTCCTTTCCAGATGGATTCAAGTTCTTTTTGATGGTTTGCTTTGGGCCGCTGATTTTCGTCCAGTTTTTTGCAACTCCAAGTTCAATTTTTAGGAGGGAGTGAGGTTGAGATGGATGATATATTGCGTCACTCCATCGACTCATTCATTCCTGTTGAGATCGACTGATTGATTAGATTTGTGGTGGTTTGTGGATATATGGCGTACCGCTCGGAGGCTTGTCCCCTGGATGAGCTCATTTTATGCAGGTCTTGAGCCTTTCGGGTTAGCACAAACTTGAGCCCTGGCAGTCAGGACTTGGCAACTGATGCGACAAGTAAGGACCATGCGACTTGGTATTGATGCTATCCTAGAGCAAGCTGATGCCTCAACGTGCTAGTACACGTATCCGGAGAGCCTCCAACAAGCGCAGAACTGCATCTCCATCTTGACACGTTCACTCTGTCAATCGAGCAAGTTGACAGCGACGTCACTACGCCTCCCGCTTGTCAAACACCACCACTGCCTACGCTTGCGATATTCGCTCTTCTCTCGACAACATCCCGCTTCGTTCGATCATGCATCTGGCCACCAGCAACGTGCTCGTTCTCGTGCTTCAATCGTCTTAGACAGGCGCCAGTTCGAAGTGTAGAAGAAGAGGCCACTTGAGAAAATCCGGACCTACCAACGAGAACGCTATGCAACAGATCCTGAGTATCGTCGGAAAAGACTTGAGTGGCATAAGGCCAGCAAGAGACGTCCGGATGTAAGAGCCAGGATAAACGCATACCAACGCATAAGAAACGAGAGCACCCGCGATGTAAAAGCCGAGTACAAACGATGTCTCTGGAGAGAGGATCTTAAATACAGACGTGCCAAAAACCTTTGAACGTTCGTCACTCAACGGCTACCGGAGGGGTGTACATGGAAGACACACGCGCTGGTCCAATATCTGGAACGGGTTGAGCACTACTGCACGAGCTGTAATCAAGTTCGCTTCTTGGCTGTATGGTGGAAAGAGAAGCAAGAAAAGTCAGAAACATCAACACAGTCAGGCTCGAATCGTTACATGTGCAACCGCTGTTTTGCCAACGACTGGCTACGCGTGGTACCGGAAAATCATCCAGGTCGGAAGCTGATCGGTATCATCAGATCGCCTGAGCTTCCTCTGACGAAAGCTCAACAAGAAGAGCGTGCAAAAGAGAAGGGCAATCAAGGTGACAAATCCGAGAAATGACATTGATGGTCTAGACTTCTCAATGGCCAAGTACATCAGGCCTGATATCACAAAACGTACAAGACGCAAGGCACTCTTCGCTCTGGCACAAGAGTCTCATTGGAACCCCCTCTCTTATCATACGGTTACCACAAAATATCGCGTCGACGTGTTCATGGAGATCGTTAGAGATTGCTTGGCAGGCGCAATGGAGACTGCTTAAAGTCACAGTCGACTTCAGCGTCAAGTCTCGGTGACAGCATGTGTATTTCTGAGATGACAACTCGGATCTTCTGGAATGGGCACATCATGTCTTGCACAGCAAGCACTTGTTGTAGCAGTCGTCCTTCAGATAGTCCAAGTAATTGGCAACAACGCCCTACTATCTCGCCAGCAGAACCCGTGAACTGCAAAAGTCTGAAAACAGTCTATACTCACTGCACGCCTGCTTGTAAACAACCATCACTTGACTCTTATAACCCCCCACTGCATCTGCTCTGAGACCTTCGACCGCAAGAGATGACTTCGTCCGCATCCTTGTTAATGTCAAAAAGTTTTCAGAACACGATCTTGCTCCTCGCACGCACGCTAGGCCACCTTGATTTGCGTCTGCATCGCTCCTGCACAATGTCTTCAATTTTGCTTGTTTCAGGTCAAATGATTTTATGATCAAAAGATGGAAGCAGATTGAGTGGGGAAACCTGGCAATGTAGCCAAACCATGTATTCGAAGCTCATGAACGTATAAAAGATGCAGCTTGCTAAAGGGGTTGAAATGTGTCGAATGCAAATGCTTTTCGCCTATCATCGTTATACTCATCCCCATCCAACTAGAATGCAAAATAACATCATCTAATCAGACTCCTCGGGGACATCCTCTTCAGTGCCCATCAATCCAATCGCCCAATGCACTCGTGCACTAGCTTTTGTCCTAACAAACTTCCTGTCGTTTTCTGCATCCCACTCGGATAATCTCTGTTTGCTGGCTTCGGCTAGACTGTCTCCATATCGCCCCATTCGGAAATCAGAGAATGTGGCTTTGCTCACGCGTACGTGAGGAGGTCCCCGTCCTGCGTCTGCTGCGCGGATCCAGCCGCTCTGACACCCTTCGGCAATGATACTGGCGGTAGCCCAGCCACAGCGTCGATCTGTCTCGAAGTAGCGTTCGACGAGCCAAGCACGGTGAGAGGCATTCGTGTATTGGATACCAGCGAAGAACTGGGGAATAACCAGATCGATCATTGCAGCGCCCATCTTGGGGTCGAGAGGCTGGTCTTCAGGCGGGGTTTGAATACTTGCTGCAATTCGGCCGATGGAATAGGCATAGGGTTTTGTTGACTCGGCCGCTGCAGCCGCGGCGACATGAGCGGCTGGGGGCATGTTCGGGTGGTTACGCAGGGCTGCTATCATGGCCATGTTGTAATTTGCCCAGATTACGCTGACGTCCCACGAGCGGTAGATGAGAGCTGGTCCAAACGGTGTGTTGAGAGGAGGCTGATACTCAGCGTCCAAGGGCTGGAAATAGGGGCCTAGACTGTTGGCTACGAAGTCTAAAGCTGCTTTGATACTATTCCATTCCTGAAGAGCGTTTGCGGTGGAAAGATTTAAGTCGATGCTGTCGTATGCATGCGAGGTTGTGCTTGATGGCGAATGAGAAACTCCTCGCGAGGAGAACATGTTTGGTGGGGGCGTGGCCGATGGATTGTTGGATGCATTGGATGTGCGTCTCCCATTGTCAAGTGGGGAGCCCATGCCCGATTTTTCAACCTTCAGCTTTCTCTTTCTGTCTCGTACAGCAAAGTCTGCGATTCGAGCTAGAAGTAGAATGATGTGATCGAATGAGCCGTAGGTAGCATCGGCCTTACCCAGAGGTGCTCGAGGTGGACAATCAGTATATCGGCTATAATCCATCCTATACATTGTCAGTGTGAATAATAAATGAAACTTAGCTGTTATACATACATGAGAGGGTCGGTGCTGATCAAGCTGTGGTAAGCATCTTGCTTGCAGTACCACCAATATAAGTCTTTCAGAGTGTCGTAAGTCTCCAAATTGAAAGGTTGCTGAGGTGGCATTGCTTCACCAATGTGGCCATATCTGTCATAGCTGACTCCAGTGCCACAGATTGCTCCGACAATATTCTCGTCGGCCTCGTACATCTGATCCAGCAGTATATCCTGTGGCGATTGATCTGGAGATATTTGTGGAATACCAGTGGCCGAGAACCGCGGCATCTGCTGATCTTGCCGCGCCTTTACAGCCTTCATTTGCTTGAAGGTTTTAGTCATGCCGGCAAAGTCCATTTCTACCACTAACTGACGAGCACCGTTGAGATGACTTTGCCAATTAGCATGATTAGCAGCCATGCATTCATAGTAGCCAAGCAATAATGATGCCGCGAAAACGGGGACCGAAAGTCTCTTCTTCGGGTTGCCAACACAATTGTGAATTCTCTTTAGCGCATATGCGTAGTGCTTGAGCGAGGGTGTTTCGGACGCGTTCTGAATCTTGGCTATCTGTAGACTCGATATCGCAAGCATGGACTGCAGAAGACCTTGATGGTGCAAGGCTGCCATGGGCAAAGTGTGAGTCCAGATACACTTCCGTACCATTGGCATCGCCTTGCTGTCAGAAGACGAAGGGTTCAGCCGCCAGATTTGTCGTGCCGAAGTGGTCAATATCGTCGCAGTTTCTGACATGAAATGCGCAAACACTCTGGCTGTGGCCGGGTTTTTCAGTGGATTCGCAACATGCTCAGGTCGGTAGCTGTCCATGGCACCGCTGAACACGAAAGTATCGAAGTGCCGAGCATCCATCCTGGCGGCATCAAGTCCATATTTGGGTTGGTCTTGATTGCGTGTCTTTGATCCGTGGATATTTTGTGCTTCGAATTCAGTATCCATGTCGAACATTTCGTCCTCGGTATCAACATCATAATAGTCCTCGTCATGGACTTCGATAGCTGCCTCATCCAGAACTCCATTTCGACCAAGCTGTGTTTGTAGAGGAACATTGTTAGTCACATCCGGGACATACCTTGGTGGTGCTTGGGGTTGTCTTAGATGTGGTTGCTCCATGGTTGCTCCATATCCATATGATGGACCTCCTGGCGGTGTTGGAGTTGGTTCCGGTACATTTGGACTGATGAAACCTTCTCCGTGCCATTGATGTGGGACGCCTATTGGCTGTTGATCGTCTGTAACATATGCATTAGACCAGAGTACTGGTGTGAAATGGCCTTGAACATCCTGCTGCCAACCAGTGGTAGTATATTGTTCAATGTACGGTGAAACCTCCGGAATAGATTGATACATGGCTGGGTTTGGTGGACCACTGTCAACCGGAATGCCATGAGAGAATGATGAACTCCTATCCAGAAATGGTTTCGTGTCCGGAGATTGTTCGAATCGTGTTTGCTGCTGAGACATGCCATGGAGAATCGGATCGAAACCTGGATGTTGAGTAATGGGCGGTGAACGCTGATGGTCCATAGCATCACCAACTGGCCCATACTGTTGTGACATCTGCGACGCGACAGAGAGCGAGCGTGGCTGAGAGCCGGGATGTGGAGGACATGCTCCATGATGGCTGTGCTCGTTAGGAATGCCGTTAAGTCCAGCGTCGAATGTTATGGTTGCACCGCCGTGAGGTAGATATTGGAAATCAGCCGGCTTGAAGACAACTCGCTGGTTGTAACCTTCACATTGGCGCTTTGATTTCATGCAGTTTTTGCATACGGGTTTGCCTTCATCGCACTTGATTCTGCGTTTTCGACACGTGAGACATCCGGTCTTTGTCCTCTTCCGGGCTGCCCTCGCTGCGTCAGAGCTGCCCGCCTGCGCGCTGCCCGCATCGCGACCCTCGGACGCGCCATCGTTCTCCTGTTTGAAAGCACCCATCATGCAGTAGTATCAAGTTAATCGCCCGGGGCTATCTCGAAATCCAGATGGGAAACTGTGCATAGTAGAGCCTCGGAAAGAGTGAGGTGCAAATAAGGACGCCCGTCCGCGCATACACCAATTAGACAAGTGATTTGGCGGGGAGGCACTGGCCACTCGTCGCTGTATTCAAGCGCCGGAACGTGCCACCTAGGGCCGAGATATCAGGAGATTCGTTCAGATGTGGCAAGCAACCAGGCGGAAAGGAGTGTGCTGTCGATAGACGTTCGTGGGAGAGGTGGACACAAGACGAGAGGTGTGCAGCGTGTGCTCCAGGAGGAAGAGATCCGTGATGCCCAGGTCCTCTGCGCCCATCCAGCAACGGTTTCAACGGCGAGGAAACGGGTTTGCTTTCTCGAAGGATCCGTGGATGTGCCGACCTTTGCGTGCACAGCGCCGATGGAGAGTATTGTTTGATTGTGCCGCCCCGCCTTCATGTAATTATCACGGGTGCCCCGAGTGCTCTAATTGATGACTTGTATGTAGCTAGGCCAGGGCTAGATAAGACCGGCGCAAGGATGAGGGCGCGATCAATTTGTAAGGTTGCTCGCGCCTTCCACCAAACCCAAACCTTGCCAAGGCGGCGTGGGGAAACAGGTAGAAAGTAGGGACGGTCGCGCTGAATACGCCCGTACTACCTACCTATCATGTCGTAGCTGGCATACGATGCATTCCTTCAATTACAGCTTGCATGTGTGCTCCACTGCACGTTCTTCGAGCTCCCATGATTTGTCATGTGACAATGATGTTGAAACAGAGTCAGTCCGACCGACAAAGGTTTGCCCTGAGACCCTGATGTTTTCAGGGCATGTTCGCATCAAAAGAACCCCAGTTCATTGCTAGTCACCACGTGAAGACCTCACACCTGTTAAGATAAATCTAGTGTCACTGCATCATGCTGATTTGCTATTCGATGTGTTGATCGCCTTTCAGCCTGCTAATGCAATGCACCAATGCAGAAGGCTGAATCTCGCCCGCAGCATGGTATATTGGATGGCTTCGCTGACAAATCACCCTCTCAGCCGGAGCACTTCTGTCCTGTGTCTTGCTTCGAACAGGAAAGTAGAGTAATGTTCTGTGGCTCGAGAGGTCGGTTATACCTGCATGTTTATGTTCAAACCTCTTTGCTCTCTGTACCAATATTCAATATATTCGCAAGCCTTCCCTCTTTGCTTTAGCAAAAAGGCAATATGATTGTTATCAGGTAATTAATTAGATGTGCTCGATTTGCTGTCTATTGACACGATCTTGGGCCCTCTGTGAGATCTAATGACTCGCACAAAGCGCACCAAGATTGGACATGCCTCTAGTGAGGGCCCCCTCACAACTCGAAATCTCAACAGACCCTCGTATTGCGCACCATCAGCAACAACGTGTTTATTTGCATGTGAAAGGCGTTTCTTCTCATGAGGTCTGACACGAACAAGGAGGGTCTCGAAGCCTCCTATGATCACGCAAGGGATCGTGTGGAAAGCATTCTGGCCTGGCCGTCCGGAGTAAAGGTCTGGCATATCAGCTCGCATATCTCGTGGCAGCTGACGGTACTTGACATCGAGCACGCACTGGTAAGTGGTTGTTGCGGAGTCCTAACCAACGGACTGTGGCCTATATTGTGAGGCGGCAACACGGAAAGCCATCCGACACGGGTAACGTTCCGTGCTTGCTCGAAGCTCAACGAGAAAAGAATGTGTGTGCGTTGCGCCGAACCGCTTCAAGACACATGTAGTTCTGAGGGATGGCTTTTCACCACGGGTTCATGACAGTGACAGCTTTATGTCCTGCTTCGAGGATCTTCTGACATGGCCTGACGATGGCAGAGGCTCCCTCGCTGAACCCTACGTGCTGCATCTCATCACATCTCAAGTTCCAAGCATGCAAGACCTGCTGTGAACAGTTTAAACAGGAGAAACCTGATGAAGACCTCATTCCAAGAACATGACGCGACGGACAAAATGTCCCTATCTCGTCAGCGGCGGCTTTCTACAACTCGCCGACTGGCTGTCGGTACGAGATAGAGTTCGGCCAAGTCCTTCTGCGCCTCTGCCGCTGTCCATGGACATCAAAATTGCTGGACAGCCCAGTCCAATAAGCACAAGAGCAAATCTATATGTGCTTTTCGAAACGCCAAACATTCTTCACGAATGCCGGATATGCCGGCTAGATATGCACCTACTTGTACAGGGTGTGTCTGCAGCCGATGGATAGCGTGTGGCTTGCAGACTGCCTATTTCGACCTTGGTAACACTCGCCATTTGCTGTAATCCTTGAATATGCAGACGCATGGATGTGCGCGCTATCCATCGGACGTGCAAATACCCTGTATCCTGACCAGCCAGCATCTTGGCACCTGCTGCTGAAGTTTCCGTTCCCATAGGAAATTTAACCACCGGAGTGCGACAGTCCCACGGACCCTCACGTCGCACTCTAACCCTGATATCGAAAAGATTGTCATACAACTGTGGATACTCTCACTGCAATCACGTGCACAACCCTCAAACAACCGGCAGAATTGAACACTCTTCCGGCGGCGAGGTCGAACGCTTGTCTATGGATTGGACGTTGCTCCCAACTTCTTCATCCGATGTTGCTGGATAAATTCGAAAAGACATCCTGAAATGATGTCATGGCCTATACCCCGACGGTGGTGAGTTTGACTGCTTGGGGCCCCAGTCTCGTGTCCCACAATAGTTCGCGAACTGGGGTTAGAATATAAAGGCAGTGGAGCCCTTAGAGGAGCACTCTTGGTACTCTCAGACAAGACGAGGCTTCAGCACAGGAGGCTGAACATACTCCATCATGTATACCATCTCAAACATCTATGTTCTGGCCGCCTTTGGTACCATTGGCGGTGCCTTGTTCGGTTTTGATATCTCGTCCATGAGCGCATGGATTGATCAGGAGCAATATCTTCAATACTTCAACTACCCTGACTCGAATCTGCAAGGAGGTGTAAGTACACGCCTATGTTTAGCTGGAACTCTTGCTAACAAACAGATAGATCACTGCATCCATGTCAGGAGGATCTTTCCTTGGTGCTCTTGCTGCTGGATTCATCTGTGATTCTGTCGGTCGTCGCAGATCTCTTATGATTGCCTCTGTTATCTGGATCATTGGATCGGCCATTCAATGCAGCTCGCAAAACGTTGCTCAATTGATCGTGGGCCGTGTCATCAGCGGTCTTGCTGTCGGTATCACGTCCTCGCAAGTGGTAAGTGTACTTGCCTACTCAGGGTGCTCGAACCGTCGCTTCCGTTCTGGGATTGAGTTTTGATGCTTTGGCGAGACGACTTTTGACCACCCTTAGCCCGCCCTCAAGCCAACCAGTACTAACACAAGGACCTCAGTGTGTCTACCTTGCAGAACTCGCCCCAGCCTCCATACGTGGAAGGGTCGTTGGTATTCAGCAGTGGGCTATCGAATGGGGTAAGGATAAAGAGTCAACATGTCAACTTTCGAAGGGCTACTAAACCTGGATACAGGTATTCTCATTATGTTCCTGATCGCCTATGGCTGTGCCAAGGGCGTTAGCGGTCCTTCTGCTTTCCGTATCGCCTGGGGTATCCAAGGTATTCCTGCATTTATTCTCCTCGGGTCCCTATTTTTCTTCCCGGAGAGCCCTCGCTGGCTTGGGTCCAAGGGCCGCTGGCAAGAAGTTGAGAACACTCTCGCTCTCCTACACGCCAAGGGCAACCTCGATGACCCGGCCGTACAAGCTGAATTGCTAGAGATTCGCGAAGCTGTCGCGGCCTCTCAAAACACCGAGGGTGTCACCTTCTTTGGATTGTTTGGCAAGAACATGTGGAGACGTACATTGTGCGGTACCACCGTTCAGATGTGGCAACAACTGCTTGGAGGTAACGTTGCCATGTACTACATTGTCTACGTCTTCCAGATGGCCGGTCTCGGCGATCAGACTCTCACCTCATCCATCATTCAATAGTAAGTTCTCAGCCGCTTCAATTCTCCATACGATCGGAGTTCCTAATCGGACTTCTCAGCGTCGTCTTCCTTGTCACCACCGGTCTCATCCTACCATACATTGACAGGATTCCTCGCCGCCTGCTTCTTCTGACCGGATCCATCGTATGCTGCATCTGCCACTTCACCATCGCCGGCTTGATGGCCAGCTACGGACATCATGTCGACTCCATCAACGGCAACACAATCTTGAGATGGAAGGTCGATAATGGTACTGCTGCCAAGGGCATCATCGCCGTCAGCTACATTTTTGTGGGCTTCTATGGGTACATATACGGGCACTTGTGTTGTAAGAACCGTACTAATTTTTGTTTTCTAGCTTCACGTGGGCTCCCTGCGGTTGGATATACTCGAGTGAAGTCTTCCCCCTAAAGTACCGAGCTCAGGGAGTCGGTCTCTCTGCTGCAACCAACTGGATCTTCAACTTCGCTCTCGTAAGTTGCTTCTGAGCCAATATGCGTGATCATGGCTAATCCATAACCAGGCATACTTCGTCGCCCCTGCCTTCACCAACATCCAGTGGAGAACCTACATCATCTTCGGCGTTTTCTGCTTCGCCATGACCATTCACATCTTCTTCACCTACCCTGAAACCCATGGAAAGACGCTGGAAGAGATCGACATCCTGTTTGACGCCAACATTCCTCCATGGAAAAGCAGCCAGGTCAAGAGCCGCTTCAGCGAGCGAGTCGAGACTGCCGTCCGCAAGGGTTCTGTCACCGAACACGTCGAGAACGAAGCCGAGAAGAAGAGCGATGACTTTGCTGTCCAGAAGGAGAGCGTTTAAATGTGGAAGCTGGACTTTTACGTTGCCTCTTTCCCAAGATTTAATGATATAGAATTGGATTGCATACTCGGCTGCCATCAAATAGAGGCTAGGCACTAGATTTGGAGTTATGATTATAGACATTTGGCATAGATGCAAACTTGATACCACTTTGTTTGTCTTACAACACTTGCATCTGAACTAGACATGGATTTCAAGCAGCGCAGTCTTGAGCCACGCATGTGAGAAGGCACATCCCTGCACGCAAAGGAGCGTCTGACATCCTACTGACATGCCCAACAGGATAAATCTTGGCGGGCGCAGAAGTGGAAGTCGCGACGCACCTTCCCAAAAAAAAAAATCGAATGATTTCTTGACCTCAACCACACCTTTTGTATACCATCCCAGAGGTCGCTAGGATGGCAAAAGAGATGATTCCGCCCGGGTTCGAACCGGGGACCGCCTGTGTGTTAGACAGAAGTGATAACCAACTACACCACAGAACCATGTGCTTGATGGCAGACGTGCGAGTTTTTGAATTATGATGTGAGCAATTGCGCGCTGCAGGTCCGCAGCATGACCCCAGCCGTATCTTGCGCAAGTAGACAGTGCATTGAGTCGAGTCGAATGTGGTTGTAGGTTGTGGTAGGCGAATCATGGCTTGAAGCCTCAGATAATAGGAGGGACAGATGTTTTCCTGGAGTAAATGCCTACCTGGCAGTGATCGAATACGTGATTTAGTAGCATCAAAGCGCGTTATCCAGTATGTCGACGAGGTAGTAGTGGTCGTGGTCTATACTACCAAATGTCGACTGTTTTACTCACCAGTCTCTTCCGCCGTAAGGGTTTCGTGCGCAAGCCTTGACATCAGTTGACTTGAGAACGTCCGCTCGTGCTAAGTGATTTCCCACACAGTAAATTGTGTATGACACCTAAGTCGTCGAAGGCCAGCGTTGGGGATGCCAGAAGTAACGGCTGAATGGCGACATGGCAATGCGTCCCTCCTACCTGAGTCACAAACAAGACCCACGAGCCGTCTCCTGCCATGAACACGATAGCGAATAGAGAGGCTAGGCATGCTGTAAGGAAGATTTAGAAAGGCCTTGTTTGGTGGATGATGTTGTTGAGCAAATAGCGAAAGGTGCAGCGTCACTCGGTGGATTCGATTTGCCCGCGACGCCAGGCCCTGCCGTGCCACCTTCCTCTTTGGCTATGCAGATGGATTTTTTTCCTGACCACCTTCTCACATCTTGTGCCACCCGACTTTTATCGACGACTGATAACAGTCTCTGCTTGCTTCAGTCAGTATGCAGCAGGATCCGTCGAGCCAGGAGTATGCAGACGAGGTCGCTCGTCTACGTGCGAGCGAGTCTGACTCCGATGCTGAACTTTTGGTAAGTATCTCCATTCTCCTCTGCGAACCGTTGGAAGAGCTAAGTTGGACGAAACACGAATTGGGATTGAGTCTACTTGCTTTGTTGGAAATTCGGGCTATTATGCATCAAGAAACAAATCATGATTCTGACACAACAACTCTTGTAGGAAACCCTAGGCTATAAGCCAGTATTGTAAGTTGCTCGTCCATCTCTGTTTGATCATAGCTCACCAAGTGCAAGACATCGTTCATACACGCTCTTCCACAATTTCTCGACCACATTTGGTGAGTACCGGAATCCTCAAGTTCAAGGATCTCTTCTCTAACCACCTCCTAGCGGCGCTGTATTTCGTTGGCGGTGTCAGAGTCACGTTTAGCACTGGAATTAGCGCAGGTGGTAACCTCGCATACTGGACTTCTTATATCGTGACTTGCGTCTTCACGTTCATCACAGCGGCTGTCATCGCAGAGATATGCTCCTCCCTACCTCTTGCTGGCTCCATTTACCTTTGGGCTGCCGAAGCAGGAGGACCTAAATTTGGACGCTTTTTCGGTTTCATCGTGGCATGGTGGTCTACCACCGCCTGGACAACGTTCTGTGCCAGCAACACTCAGGGCGCCGTGAATTATCTCTTGGCCGAAATTGTTGTGTTCAATGTTGACTACCCATCGGACTCGGATCATATCAAGTACCGCGCTGTCCAGTGGGCAGTGACCGAATTCATGCTCGCAGTTGCTTGTATCGTAAACCTGCTTCCTCCAAAATACTTCCGCTGGATATTTTATGCATCATCCGGGATGGTGTTGCTGGATTTTGTGCTCAACATGATTTGGCTACCTATCGGAGTGGCTCAGACTTATGGCTTCCGGACTGCTCATGAGGCTTTCATGACTACATACAACGGCACTGGAGCGCCTGCTGGCTGGAACTGGTGTTTGTCCTACCTGGCTACTGCTGGTATCTTGATTGGCTTTGATGCGTCTGGCCACGTCGCAGAAGAGACAAAGAATGCCAGTGTTACTGCAGCTAGGGGGATCTTCTGGAGCACTGTAGTCAGTGGTATTGGTGGCTTCATTGTCGTTATACTGTTCCTGTTCTGCGTGGTAAGTCATACTGCCTTCCTGGTAGACTGCAAATTCGCTGATGATATGTCTAGCCTGATGCAGACACCTTCTTCCAATTTGGTTCTGAGCAGCCATTCGTCCCTCTTTATGCCGTGGTCCTCGGCCAGGGCGGGCACGTGTTCATGAACATTGTCTGTATCGTTGCTCTTTGGTTTAACACTGCAATTGCAGTTCTCGCCGCATCGAGACTGGTGTTTGCCGTCGCAAGAGATGGCGTTCTTCCTTTCTCTGGATGGGTATCTCAAGTGTCGAATGGCCAGCCCAAAAACGCCGTTATCGTCGTCTGGGTCGTTTCAGCCATTATCAGCTGCACGATCCTTCCATCCAGCACTGCATTCACCAGCCTGGTTTCAGCCGCTGGTGTTCCTTCGGCCGCTGCATACGGTCTGATCTGTCTTTCAAGACTGGTTTTCACACCGAAGACATTCCCCAAGCCCAGATGGAGCCTTGGAAGACTTAGCAAGCCCTTCCAGTTCATCGCCATCTTCTGGAACGGTTGGGTTGTTGCCGTCTTGTTCTCGCCGTATGCTTTCCCTGTTACGGCTGGCAATCTGAACTACGCCCCAGTCATCATGGCGATTGTTACGATATTCGCTATTGTGTCGTACTTTGTCATCCCCGCAGAGAGATGGCTGCCATCTCATAGAATCCAGCAAACGCTCGAGGCAGAGGGACCCAAGTCTCTTCGTGTTGAAACCATTGCTCACGATTAAAGTCTTGATCCGCGTGAGCGATTTGGATGTCCGTGTAGCTTGAGAGCTCACCATGTCAGACGACAAAAGCTGATAACATACTTGCAAAAGCATCTTGTATATACTCATCGCCCATGACGGCTAATTTCGATGAACTATTGGGTCTAGCATAGCGACAACGATGCAACAGTCATGTATTGCTGGACGCAGGAAGCTGTGGGCTCTTTGAGTGCGGCGAATACGGTAAAGTAAGCAGGAAGTAGAGGGCGCAGTGGTGCCATCAGTCCTGGGGCGACACAACACACCAGCAATACACAATCTCACCAAAGACGGTCACCACGACCTGACGTTTGCAAGGACCAAGACACTGCGCACAAACAGATGCAAATGTTGTCAGCAACAATACACCTTATCCAGCTGGCAGCCTGGCAGCAACACGAATGCGCCCGGGAAACGGGACGCGAGCGGAGAAGCTGCACGCTACCGGCCGCGGACGACTCGGACTCGAGACATGGGTGTGAAGTTCCTTGTCACGGTGTCGTCACCCCCGAGGCCCGACGTGCACCAGCGTGCTCCGCTAGCACAGCTCGAACGTAGCGCTGAAAACTCATCGTTGTGAGAATGTCTCGGGCGTATCGGAAAGGCGTTTGCGAATGAAATGGCACCACGTCGCAAAAGATTCGAGGCTCAGCTGCAAAAACATGCCTCAGGAGATGAGAGTGCTCATGAACCGATGGAAAGCAAAAGAGGGGGGCAGCTCAGGAGGAAGGTGACTGGCTTGGCGCCTGTTAGCGCGGAGGGGCTAAGGGCAACAGCCAATAATCTGCAGACATGTTTGGCTAGTGCGACATTTTTGGCTTTTCCCGCGTTATCTCTGCGTAGACTTTGACTGCTTGCTTCGCGATGCCTGCTTGCTCGCCGCTGCTGCTGCTCACAGTGCTGTCTGCTGCCGTCGAGCGCGCCGACCGTCACGACGACAGAGCCATGTCCAGTCATAGCTCTCTCCAGCCAAGGCCTTCAACAGTCCCGGCATGTCCAGAGAGAGCAGCGGCAGGGACCAGGGGCGAACAGCGACGACCGGACGTTGTTTATTATTTTTCTCGTTCGGTCGCGAGAAAAAAAGAATAATGCAAGGGTCAGTCACGTGCGTCTGGGAGGGTGAAGTTGGCACTGGCAGGGCCAGGAAAGCGCGTCTGTCGTCTGTGGACTGCGGGCTTTTGCCATTTGGCTGTGCACACTGACTCCTCTCTCTCACCCACTCTCACTCTCTCACACCTTGTCGCCAATGCCTCTGACCGTCGCCTGATCTCCTCCCTGCCGTTGCGCCTCTCGTCGTCGCTGCCGCACACCTCTGCCAGCCATTTTCAACCCACTCGGCTCCGATCTCTCGCCCTTCTGTCTCTGTGCTGACCCACCCTCGACCAACAACGCCGTCTGCACACACTCTCCCTTCTCCTTTCCACATCTTTGTGTAGTCACCGCACTTCATCAGTGTTCGCCGATCTCATTAGTCTTCGTCAAGTCCAGTGCAGCACTGCGCGAGGCCTTCGTGATTAGCCATCCCTGCCCGCAGCCTCGACATTCCTGGCCTCCAGCGACATGCGTTGCAGACACGATCCAACACTGCGCACGACATAGAAAACCCCCCAACACCACCTCTGCATGACGACAACAGGTAGTTGGACTATGACAGACGTCCCGCCGCCCTTGAATGCACTTGTTGCTGCTGCTCGTCAGCAGCAGTACAGCCATCCTCTGTCGTCCCCTTTCGCCGTCCCTCCTCAGTCTTCGCGACGACAACCACAGCCGCCTGTCGACGATGACGTGGAAGAGGACGATGGTGAGATTATCTGTATCTGCGGCATGCGCCACGACGACGGCTTCTCAGTGCAATGCGAAACCTGCAACAACTGGCAACACATGATCTGCTACTATCCTACCGAGGCAGACCGTCCTGGCGAACACCAGAAGCATTACTGCTTTGACTGTCAACCACGATGGCTCGATGCAGATCAAGCCAAAGAGCGACAGAAAAAACAAATACAGCGGCAAGCCCTCGACTCGCGACGACCCGGTCCAAAACACCGCAAAAAGCAGAAGGAATCACCAGCTGCTGTCAATGGTTCTTTACTGCAAGGTCGCGACCGTAAGAGTGCCAGCCCGCGCGATCACCCACCTCCTGCCAAACGTCCAAAGACAGGGCACCGTCCCTCTGCAACTGCCAACCACGCCCCTACCGGTCGCAAACGAAACGGAACGATAACGACAGCCCGCAGCCCATCGCCAGACCCGTCAAGAGCCATCATACCATGGTATTCGGAAGAGTTTTATCGCCTCTACTCTCAAGTCTCCTCGCACGTCGAGACGGAAACAAATCTCATGAACAACATTGCGGTCACAAATTCATTATCCGAATGGCTGAAAAACCCGGTCGTTGTCGAGAAAGACACGAACGGCCTCAGTCAGAACGACATATTCCTCCGTTGGGATGGACCCTTTGAGGACATGCCCGGTCGGCCCGAAGTTGCCTTACATTGGGAGGCAGACCCCAACTTCACTGACCAGGCTGAGCCTCCAAAGTGGCCCTGCCTGACGGTCGAGCAGGATATATCCAAGCGTACCTTCATTGGTGAGCTTCGTGGACACATCGGCTACAAGGAGGAATACATGAACGATCCTGATAGCCGTTGGTCATCACTACGCCACGCCGAACCCTTCGTCTTCTTCCACCCCCAACTTCCTATCTACATCGACGCTCGTCAAGAGGGTACCATGTTTCGCTATGTTCGTCGCAGCTGTCGACCGAATACAGAGATTCAGACTATCATCACAGACGGTACCAACTATCATTTCTGTTTCATGGCTACCAAGGACCTTCAGTCTGGTGAGGAGATCACCGTTGCCTGGCAGACAGATGACACGATCAAAGCAATGTACGCCGAAAGAGGCGTTGTGCACGGCGACGTGCCTGCCGACATCAAGTATGCTATCGCCATGTGGGTGTCCAATGTGCTCGCTAACTGCGGCCCTTGCGCATGCAACGGCGAAGGCTGTCTGATGGCTCGGTTCGATCGACGTGGTCAACCTCAACCTGTCGAACCAACCGAGACAGCTGCCGCGCCCATCAAAGTTTTCAAGTCACGTCGCAAAAAGCCCACCAACAACCTTTCACCCGTTGACCTGAACCGCAACAGCCACAGTCGTTCTGGCAGCGAAGCCCGAAAGCTCGAGGTCGAAGATGACATGACAGACGTTCGATCTGTATCTGGTTCTTTCCGAGCCTCTGCTAGTCGAGACATCACTCCCGGCACCCATTACTCGGCCGTCATCCCCGAGATGTCCGAACGCGAGAAGAAGAAGCTCATGCGCGAGGAAGAAATGTTCCGACGACAAGAGGAGGAAAGCGGTAGACAGAAGAAGAAGCGTCACAGCGGTACCACACCTTTGCTACCACAAAGCAGCACTCTGTCCTCCTCGAAACAACAATCTTCAGAACCCTCGTCATCTCGTCGAGGCACGATCTCCAAACGACCATCAAAGCCTGGAAAACCGGACAAGCAGTCTTTGGAACCTTCGGGGCCAGTCTATGTCGATTCATCCATTCAATGCGACATGGACAACGACGACCCTCCAGAACCACAAATGCCAACCCCTCCCAAGAAGAAGCAATACTTGTCAGTGACACAACGCCTTCTTCGAAGGTGCGCCTCGAACAACCTCAAGCGGAAGGCCGAGGGCGAGACGCCTGACGACTCACCCACCAATGGGGTCCATCCAGAGGAGATCATGGACATTGATAATATTCAACAAAGCCCGAGGAGCGTTGGTGCTGTATCGGATGCTACTCCACTCTCACCTGTGTCTATCAAGCATGCTGATGTCAACATGACCGAGGCTACACAAGCACGTCTTGCTTCACTTTCACCCGCTTTTGGTCCAGTGGATGCCGACATGCAGGACATGGACGAGCATGGTCGTGCGACCCCTCCTCCCAACGACCAAAACCCCTCATCGTCCTACAGCTCAGCAAGTCCTTCCACAGTAAAACCAGGCGTTTCTTCACATCCACCAATGGACCCACCACCACCGCCATGGCCACAAAAAGAAGCTCCGACTATAGGCGAAGTGCATCCTGCCTCTCCAGAATTCAAAACTACCCACCCCGAGATGCATCTAACCATGCCTCCGTCGTTGAACTCTGCAACTTCACCTCCACTTCTTACACAATCACCGGCAACTATGACGCCCGGTCTTTCCAATATACCCCTCTTTTCGCCATCCGTCTCTGCCTCAGTAAACCCCAGTCCTGCCAGGAAGAAGTTGAGCTTGAGCGATTACACAAAACGCAACAAAGTCCACCAGCCAAGAGACATCTCCCCTGCAGCTAGTTTGACGGACAGTGTATCAGCCAAAGACAAGGAAAGCATCTTGAATGGCGTGGCCGTCACCGACTCTCCAGCATCAGAGCAGGCCATTGATGCAACGGCGCCACCACTTGGAAGTCAAGAGTCCGTAGTACCACCAGCTTGAACCGAAAAGATTTTGTAATATAGGGAAGGGGGTTTACTAAGAAGGTGTTTTATTTCTCTTCATTATGATGGTGCAAAAAAGAGGTGGGACCTACCGTTATTTTTGTGTGGCTTTCCAGCGTCTTCATTCTTCTCAATCATAGTTCTTTTGGTGTTCCAATACCCTGACTGTATGATGATGTTTTCAACCTTTCCCTGCTTATACCTCTGACTCGGGGGATACGTACTTGCTTGTCCAGAGTCATAGTTGTACGGGCTTCAAGTGGTCTTGCTCTATGCAAACAACACCCGTGCAATAATGTGTGCGATAGCTCTTCGGTCGAGAAGAGGGAGCAGCAGGAGGAGCCCCAGGACACCAAGCCCTACCAATTGGCAGTTTCGTTATTGCCAAAAACTCGGTCGACAATAACAATACAAGCAATCGCCTGTTGCACTCTAGGCATAAGATGGAGTGCTATGCCATGACTCTGCGGCACAAGGTAATGTGTTCCAGGAAGTCCCGCTTTGACCATCTCACTCCCAGTCCACCGGTTCTGAAACGATTGAGTCACGAAGAATGACCACGAATGGGACTTTGGACGCCTGGAGAAGGAACTAGAAACCTCATGAATTTGTGCCTTAATTAACGTCGGCTGCTGGACAACATAGCTCTCGAGTATACAAGAACGAGCGAGCTGCTTCAGGGTCCCTTCAACAACGGCGCTGGCCATGACAATTCATATATAACAAACTTCCACACCGCATGTTTTCGTTGATTTTATTCATTCCACTCCTAACAGCCTACCTGGACCTTCTAGAAAGTCTTACATACAGTGAGCAAAGGCTCGATCGACAATATGCTCCAAAGACTGCCCACAGAGATACTCTCGTCGATCTTCCAGGAGGTTGCAACAGATGCAAGATGGATGGAGGACGTCGATGCTAGAGTTACTGACGATGAAGAACTTCGTAGATCATGCTCCAGTCTTGTCAGCCTTTGTCGAACGTCTCGAAGACTACGCTCGGTAGCAGAGCCTCTGCTTTACCAAACCTACACCAAACCAAACACGATCGAGACTCCACTTGAGCTGAGATACATCCATGGTTACCTGCAGACCTTGTTACAGCGCCCAGATCTCCCACGACAAGTTAGAAAAGTGTGCATAAAGCATGGTTCCAGCCCAGCACTTTAGAGCATTTACTCACCGACCATGTCCCCGAGTTCTGGAGGGAAGACGGTCTGGACAAGTTTCCAAAGGAACCTTTTCTTGACGATGGCACATTCGCCGCATTCCTCGATGGCGAACCGAGCCATGGCATTGAAGCATCTCCACGACTGCTCTCTCTATATCGAGAGCATCTGGGAAGATTGCACATCACATATCAACAACAAGATTCATGGCATTATGCTCTGAAATCTGGGGCAGAAGATGCAGAAATCTCTATGTTGCTGAGCTTGACAACCAATGTCGACAGACTAAGAATAATCATGCCGAACTGGGAGTACTTCAAACGCCCCGACTCACTGCCATACTTCACAAGGATGCTCACACCCGGTTCATTCTTACAAAACTTGACGTCCATACATGTGTGTTCGAATTACACTGGTCATCGCTTCCATGAACTGGATGATTACTACCTTGATCGTTCATCAAGGATACCCACTCTCCATTCTGCTTCCATTTCTGTCTCTGCCATCGCTCCAAATTGCGGAGATTGACAGTGCATTTGGGCTCAACATCCTGGACGAGTACTCATCCATAGGGGCATTTTCTTCTAGCTTGAAGAAACTTTAGTTTTCCTTCTGTGGAATACATCCAAGAATCTTGCAGCCCATCTTGAATCGGTGCACCAATCTTGAATCCTTACGTTGCGACGTGCCAGAATCAGATTGGCCAACATATGAGCTCAGCAAGGCCATGTACCCGCATCGACACAGCCTCAAAGTCCTTGCGTTGGATTTGTGCGGATGGTCGGCCTATCCCGTTGATACCGACGATCGTGGTGTAGGGGCAGTATCCGACGAGTATTACGCTAAGTCCTTTGGATTTCTTCGCGAATACACCTCGCTCGAGAGTCTGACCATCAGTGAGAACATGCTGCTTAAATTCTTACCGGATCCAGTGCTTCACAAGCTATTGCCTTGTCAACTACAGACGTTACATCTTGATGAGTGCACTGCCTCCGTGATATCGTCGCTGGAGTACTTGCTTGACAACCGCGCGAACATCACGCCGAGGTTGAGCAAGATCAGCATCAGGGTATGGGACCCAAGTTCGGACAGACATGAACCTTCCGACTGCAATGTCCCTTGGTTTGTAGCAAAGGCACGAGAGAATGAACGCATGGCAAGGATGGAGCGATTACGCGATAATTACAACGCTACAGGCATCACTTTTTCTGTTTATATATAGATGATGGAACAAGGAACACACATATCAATAAGATCGAATATAGGTCAATAGCCCCTATCGTCCCAGACCGATGGCAATCTCCTTCACCCTCTTCGATCGTTTCTGTGTTTGTGAAGCCGTGTAGACATGCAATGCTTTGGAGCAAAAAAGACGACACGCCATGGTCCCATGCCACTCTCTCCAGACACGATATCAGACTTGCAAACAACTGTGCATTTCTATGGCTCATCTTCCAGTCCTACATCCAACTGGAAGCAAATTGACTCCGACCCCTTGAGAACAATTTGTACCGTCTCCATTCTCATTTTATAGTTCCTCGAGTCTACGATTGTACATGTCAAGCAAGACGTGGATACGTGGAGAGCTTCCGTTGACCGCACAGATGTTCTGTTCCCCAAGTTGAAGAGACTAAATATACATGATGTCGACGAGGACGATGAAAGATTCTAGATGCAGGTAAGAAGCATCGCTATACAGAAGCCGCAGCTCCATCAGTCTACTTGCACTTCGCTTAGCTGGGGCCGACATCGAATCCCGCCCCCGATATAACACTCACACTTTTTCGTTTTTTCCAAACAAAAAAAAATAACTGGCTAGTAGAACAGCATCCCAGGCTGGGTACACCAAAGTCACTCCCAGCAAGCACGTTTCCACATCTCATTTCCTCTTTTAGTATCAGAGATGATAAGGACTCGACATTATCAAGATTACTGTGTATTCTGACATCTTTCCATGACCATGCAAGCACAGAAAAAAAGGAAATTTGTGCAAACAAAACACTTTTTTTTGAAAATCTACTTTGTTTGCAATAACTTGCCCTTGAGAAAACCCCAGCATTTCTAGAATTCCCGAGGAAAAGCAGATGAACTCATACACAAACGATTTCGAGCCTCGAGTCCGAGCGGCAAGATATGATCGTTAGTACTGTCAGATATAGCCTAGAGCAGTATTTCATTGATGACAGGTTCTCCAAGACTGCCACGTTTGGGGAATGGATGAGGTAGTAGATTGAGAGAGGGACTCACGCCCCATTTTCATGTCGTGCTTTTTGACAATGAGCGAGTACAAGGAGTTTTTTTTTTTTTGTCCATACTTGATATATTTCTCTTGGTTGCGAAACTCGTATTCCTTGCACGACGATCGATGTTTGGGAGAAAACCAGGATGGCGGTATTCCGATGTTGCGGTATGCACTCGTGACCGGAGAATGGAATATGTATGATGTGTGAAATGAATTAGTAAGGCTCGTAGTCCGACTATCAGAACAGTGTTGGAGTATAAAAAGTCACATGAGAAGGCATATAGATTTTCCAGCTCAGACGTACATTCAATAAAAGTCGATATAATGTTTTTTTCTTTTTTAGGACATCATCCTATCTTTCAAGACAGTCTTACATCTTCACGGGTTTGTATTATCAGTAGAGGGAAGGTGGTAGAGGAGAGAAGGTTGTTGTTAGATTGGCCCCAAAGCAAATCCACTAAAAAATACCGGTCTGTGTTTGCCATGATGCATCCGTCCTCTCAAATATATGAGAGCATTTCTCCTCCTTCTCAATGATGCTTTGCAAACTTTGCCATTTGCTATGCTTCTCCCTTCCGTGCCGCTAGGTCATTGGCTAAGTTGTGTTCACCTGACATCAAGAATGGCTTGAACGATTCTGTTTAGCTCAACCGGGTAGTGCTCGCTCCCATTTATGTATTCCCAAAACGCTTCGAATCTTTCGAGGCGAGGACATATTGCGCATATGATAGGCACAATGGTACGAGCAGCAGAAGCAGACAAGGAATAGCGGCTGAAAGATTATTAGCATGTAAACACATCTTCTATGGTGACATTACTCACTGATGGCCTGGCACCATTTGCCCAATCGTTTTGAGAGTAAGTTTCCGTAGTTGCGGAAACAAAGGTGCGAGCACTAGCAAGCGGTTCCAAGTGTTCAGGTCCTGCTTCCATCCCAGTGTGCAGGAGGTAAGCCGAGGGCAGCTACAAGCAATGGAGACTAGAGCGTTGTGTGTAAGAGAGCATTGCCAGCTCAACTCCAGTATCTCTAGACGGTCGAAATGTGCGATCCAGGAAGCGAAACAGGCATCGGTCAACCAGTTCATATCCGAGCCATGGCGGTCTTCTCTAATTATAGCTAGCCGAGTGAGATGCGTTAAGGTGCAGAGCGCATCGAGTCCAGAAGGGCGTATTCTCCCGTCTGAGGCGTAGGCATGGCAAATGGTGAGCTGAGTCAAGTTTGTGAAGCAGGGAAGTTGATCGCAGAGTGTTTGTTCAAAGTCTTGCAACCCGAGGTCAAGATGTTCGAGGGAAGTAGTGGCAGTGCGTAGAACGACCATGATTGCCGGAGCGTCACCTCGGAGTTTAAGAGATCGAAGGTTCGAATTCGAGGGCAAAGGCTCGATGGTTGGCGTGCTCAGAGACTCGGCGAAGCAGTCTTTCGGTAACTTAGCCAAGATGCGGAGAGTCTTCAAATTACCACCTCTCAAGAGCCTGGTAAGCGCTTGAGGAAGGATAGACTGTCCGCCCAGTCGGCTCCGAGCTTTTTTCAGAATCTCATTGCCGATCGTCACTGAGCGCAATTTAGGAGCTTCAAGAAGATACGTCATAAACTTATCCTCGTCCTGAACTCGAACGTGTAGCCGGGCTAGAGATAACGTATGAAGCTGAATGCAATCGCTCATCAAGCTGAGTACGGCAGGACTGAGTTCCCAGTACGAATCGAGGTGCAAGGATTGTAGTGTAGGCTGCAGGAACGGAACGAGCAGACCGTCACCGGAGAGTCCGGGTTTTGTTCTGCCCAATTTGATACGAAGACTTTGAATTGACTGAAATCTAAGACCTTCGAGCACCATGCTGAGGTAGGATTTAGAGCCTCCAGTTATTAGTGCTGCGTGGATCTTTGCTGCGTAGTACTGGCGGCGGCTTCTTGTTTTTTTGAGCTTCTTCGAGTTTGCGTAGACTTTCGTGATGGATGTGATGTGCCAGAGGAGATCGACCAGGCGCGAGAACCACTCTTTGTCGACGAGTATTGAGTTGAAGAGAGACTTTTGGTCGAGGTAATTGCCGATCTGTGATTGAATTTCTGGTGGAAGTCTGTCGAGTGGCACGCCAGGAATTGATGGCGCTTCGTCGTTGCCGTCCATGATGGCGAGAGACGCTGCAGACGCGTTGATGTTAAGTTGTGATGAAGAGTGCAAGTTGTGGTAAGATTGATGAGATGTGAAAGTGAGTCAACGAGATAGGTTGACCAAGAAAGCAAGGCTTGCTAGGGGTTGATTGGCAGAAAGGAAAGAAAGGATGGAAGGCAGTAAATGGTTGAGAACAAAAGAGCGCGAGGATTGTCACGCGTGTACGCTCACTGCGATTTGCGAAGTGAAGGCTGGAGACAAGTAATTTCTTGTCGCACTTGACTTCTCCCTCCTCTAGATGAATGGAATGAGGATACTCAGAGCTTCGCTGACTCGGGATACGGCAGTGGAGATGCTCTATAAAGAAATACCCTATAGTACATTTCCACGGCTACTTGAGGAGTTGGCATCTGGAGAAGTAGGTAAAGGCAGTTCACTTTTTTTCTTCTTCGGTCACAGTCGACGCCTCTTTGGCAATACTACCATTGTCGATCAGAAGTGATGGTTTCGGCAGGGTCGAGGATGAGAATGGTCAGATTGAGAAGTCGTTCTCGCACGACCATCTCGAATTGCAAGTGACCGTCGTGGACAAGGAGGAAGGAGAAGGGTCTGACGGAGTTTAGACGGACTTGATCGGGAGAATCGCGGTATGTCGGGCTAGTGCAATGGAAGGATGCTTAGACAAGCTTGAGAACGTCATGGAAGAGATGCGGCGATTAGTTAGTAGAAGCTGTAATACACGATAGAGCATTGATCACACTCGAGAGGCTTGCCTGACCTGTCTACCCACTACTTTTCAGGCCTGAACTCTGGTCCATCTGCCAGCCTGTCCTTTCTGCTTCCAATCATCTCGTACACCATGTTGAACCGGCAATGCAGAGCAGCCCTGCAGTCGTCGCAGCGTCTGTACGCCACTTCGCGATACCATCTTGCCACTTCCGCCAACTACTCGACCGCCTCCCGTCGCATTCCTCTGACACCGCTGTCACTTCGCCATTCGTCCCTCGCCGCATCGCGTTCGCTTAGTATCACTCCTGCCCGCAGGAAAGACGACTCACCCAAGAAGGTCGACCCAGAAGAGGAGGCACAAGACCATGAGAACAAGGAGGACAAGGACCGCAAGGACTCGCTAGACCCCATCAAGGAAGAGGCTCGTGCAAAAGAACCCACCCCCATCCCCGGAGCCTCTGCAGCAGGAGCCGATGGCGCAGCAGCAGGCGGCGAGAGCGGAAGTGGGGGTAGCGGACGCAAGCGCAAGGGCGGCGAGAAGGGTCTCGTCAAGCCCTCGGTGCCTGATGTCTATCCCCAAGTCCTCGCAATTCCAATCGCACAACGGCCCTTGTTCCCTGGCTTCTACAAGGCCATCACCATCCGCGACCCCAATGTCATTGCCGCTGTGCAAGAGCTGCTCAAGCGCGGCCAGAGCTACGTTGGTGCCTTCTTGCTGAAGGACCCCGACTCCAACACAGATGTCATCAAAGACCCGAGCGAAGTCTACGATGTCGGTACTTTCTGTCAAATCACCGGAGCCTTCCCCGCTGGACACGGCGACGAAAAGGCCCTCCAGGCTGTCCTCTACCCTCACCGCAGAATCAAGCTCACCGAGTTGATGCCTCCCAAGAAGGCTGAGACGACGACGCCCACCAACACCACCACCGAAGAAGCTCCTGCTGTTGCCACCGCTACCATCGAAGCCACCGAGAAGCCCGAGCAGCCCGAGACCGACGTCGAGTCCAAGGGTGACGTGACCGCCAGCTTCGAGGAATCTCACGTCGAGACTCCTGGCGAGAAGAAGCAGGTCGCCCAGTACGAGCCTACTGACTTCCTCAAGACATGGCAGGTCAGTCTGGTCAAGGTCGACAACCTCGCCGATGAGCCCTTCGACAAGCGCGCTCCCACCATTCGCGCCTTGATTTCCGAGATTGTCAACACTTGCAAGGAGATTGGCAGCGTCAACCAACTCTTCCGCGACCACGTTTCTGCTTTCGCCATGTCGCAGTCTGCCGCCAACATCGCCGACGAACCCGCCAAGCTCGCCGACTTCGCCGCTGCCGTTTCTGGCGGCGAGATGGAAGAGGCCCAGGAAGTTCTTACCAGTCTGAACATCGAGCAGAGACTCAGCAAGGCTCTTGAGATCATCAAGAAGGAATACATGAACGCACAGCTCAGCAGCAAAATTAGTAAAGATGTCGAGAGCAAGATCCAGAAGCGTCAGCGTGAATACTGGCTCATGGAGCAGATGAAGGGTATTAAGCGCGAGCTTGGCCTCGAAAGTGACGGCAAGGACAAGCTGCTCGAAGGCTTCAAGGAGAAGGCTACCAAGTTGGCTATGCCCGAGCCTGTCAAGAAGGTCTTTGACGAGGAAATCAACAAACTCGCACACCTCGAGCCTGCTGCTTCAGAGTTCAACGTCACAAGAAACTACCTCGACTGGCTGACCCAGATTCCCTGGGGCAAGCGCAGTGCCGAGACTTTCGGCATTAAGAATGCTATGAAGGTGCTCGACGAGGATCACCACGGCCTGAAAGACGTCAAGGATCGCATCCTCGAGTTCATCGCTGTCGGCAAGTTGCGTGGCACTGTCGAGGGTAAGATCTTGTGTATGGTTGGTCCTCCTGGTGTCGGAAAGACCAGTATCGGAAAGTCGATTGCTCGCGCCTTGAATAGACAGTACTACCGCTTCAGTGTTGGTGGTTTGACTGATGTCGCTGAAATCAAGGGTCACCGCAGAACTTACGTCGGTGCTCTGCCTGGTCGCATTATCCAAGCACTCAAGAAGTGTCAGACCGAGAACCCTCTCATCCTCATTGATGAAGTCGACAAGATCGGTCGCGGCCACCAAGGCGACCCTTCATCTGCTCTTCTCGAACTGCTTGACCCCGAACAGAACAATTCTTTCCTCGACCACTACATGGACGTCCCCGTCGATCTCAGCAAGGTCCTCTTCGTCTGCACAGCAAACATGACCGATACCATTCCTCGTCCCCTTTTGGATCGTATGGAAATGATTGAGCTTTCCGGATATGTCGCAGATGAGAAGATGGCAATCGCCGAGCGCTACCTCTCACCAGCGGCAAAGGATCTTTCCGGTCTCAAGGATGTAGATGTTGAGATCGAGAAGGAAGCCATTGCCGAACTCATTAACAAGTACTGCCGCGAGTCTGGTGTACGTAACTTGAAGAAGCAGATCGAGAAGGTGTACCGCAAGTCCGCCCTCAAGATCATTACAGACCTCGGGGAAGAAGCCTTTGCTGAAGAAAAGGCACTCACACCCGAAGGCAAGGAAGCACAAGAAGCAGCGGCAAAAGACACCTCAGACGTCAAGGAAACACCTCAAGACATTGAGAAGGAAACAACAGAGACACCACGCGTGGCACTCAACGTGCCTTCATCTGTAAACGTTCGCATCACAAAAGACAACCTCAAAGACTACGTTGGACCTCCTGTCTTTACTGCTGACCGTCTCTACGAAACCACTCCTCCCGGTGTCGCCATGGGTCTTGCCTGGACATCCATGGGTGGTGCGGCTCTCTACGTTGAAACAATCCTCGAGTCCGCACTATCAGCACAATCCCGCCCTTCGCTCGAACGTACTGGAAACCTCAAGGCTGTCATGAAGGAGTCGACCTCAATCGCATACTCATTCGCAAAGGGCTTCTTGGCTCAACGCTACCCCGACAACAAGTTCTTCGAGCATGCTAGAGTACACATGCATTGTCCTGAGGGTGCCGTGCAGAAGGATGGACCAAGTGCTGGTATTACCATGGCTTGTTCGCTTATTTCACTTGCCCTTGGCAGAAGTCTTGAACAGACTGTTGCCATGACTGGTGAACTTACCGTCACTGGTAAGGTTCTCAGAATCGGTGGACTCAGAGAAAAGACAGTAGCGGCGAGAAGAGCTGGTGCTAAGATGGTCATCTTCCCCAAGGACAACCTGAGTGACTGGCTTGAGTTGCCTGAGGTAAGCACATCCTAATCCAAAGCATACTCAAAGACGAAACGATCACTAACATACCTCACAGAACATCAAAGAAGGCATCGAAGGCAAGCCAGTAGCCTGGTACAACGAAGTCTTTGACCTCGTCTTCCCCGGCGTCGATGCCAAAGCCGCAAACACCATGTGGAAGCAACAACTAAAAAAGGACAAGAAGGAAAAGAGAGAAAAGGAAGACAAGGATAAAGAGTACGACTCTGACTAGATTCTCTTGACTCGTCGTTTTCTCAATGTATAGATGATGGCGGGGGGTTAGTCTCTAGACTTTTGTTCGCATTTGTGCTATAGGCGATGGAAGGGGTGTTTTTTTTTTGTTGTTGTTTTTTTTTTTTTGTTTTTCGCGAATACCTTTTATCATCACAAGACTTTGTTTCAAAAAGGTCCTTACAATCGTGGCTGTTTACGTTTACGAAGTGGCATCTTTTGATATTGAGTGTTCAAGTGTGTACGTTGGCATACACCACATCCGACAATCTTGAGGATCCAAAAGTCCAAGTTTGGCAAATGGAGAAAAAAGAAAAAAGAAAGGGAAAAACCCCCCCAGAGCAAAGCTACAAATGCACTCCCCGAGGAGAAAAGTATAAAATCACAATTTGTACACACTTGGTTCAATCGGAAGAAGGAGAAAAAGGTGGAACAAAGTGGTTCATGACCAAAAGTGTCGTAAGCATCTCGTCCAATCGGCTCAACCCAAGCACGTCTGGAGTATACGTCAAAGCAGGGATGTCTCTCTTGTGGGAAACTTTGACAATTTGCGAGTATAGAAACTACTAGATCTGGTCTGCCGTGGATTGCTTGGCCGACATGACCAGGGTGCCGTTTTACATGTTGTGTACAGAAGAGTTGCGAGACCTGTAAAGATAACCGTCAGCGAAACTCAAAAAGAAAAAAGTGTAGAGGGCAAGGGAAAAGTAGAAAAAGAACTCACCATCTCCTAAACGTCTTGCCCTTGTAATAGAACAAGATTCCAAACAAACACCACAACAAGACCAAACTTCCATTCGTCATGATGGGCGGGATGAATCCAGACTTTTCCACCCACGGCGTGATGAACTTACTAAACCCATAGCCCCAAACGTTCTTGTTCACCGTGACGGCCACGAAAAGGGGTCCTGCGACGGGTTTGTAGGAGTCGACGGCATAGGTGGAGACGATGGAGGGGATGGAGGCCACTTGGATGCCGGCGGCGCCGAAGGCGATGACGACGATGACTTCCCAGGGCCATTTGCGTTGCATACCGAGAGCGGCGACGATGTTGCCGATGTACATGATGAGGACGTAGGGGATCATGGCAATGAGACGCATCTCAGGCTGTGGTGCACAGAAGATGGTTAGTGGTGTACTTTTCCAAGACTTGCTTTGGGGGGGGGAAAGAGATATAGTCGCTTACCTCACGGATACCTCCATTTCTCCTAGTCGCTTTGGCAGCTACCCAATCACTGAGTTTTCCGCTGGTAGCCAGACCAATGATGGCGCCAATGAGAATTGCAAAGTTGAAGAAGCCGATATCTTCGGATGAGAAGTTGTATGGTGGAGCAGCAAACGCTTGAGCTTGTGTCAAGTTCAATGTCAAGAAACTGCTGCAAGACCAACTGCAGACAAAAGCGGCAAACTCGACAATGGGGAAAGCGAATAGTTTCCAGGGGAGCCAGAGATCAAGAGCCATGCTTTTGAAGGGGTGCGGGTTGGGTTGCCAGAGCTTCCATTGCGCCTTTGAGGGGTAGCCTTTTCCAAGGAAGGGATCACGGTCTACAGTCTTGGTGGCGGAAAGGTTGGGCATACTTGAAGGCGAGGATTCGATGTTCTGAATCTCAATGTCTTCGACGTGGCCAGAGTTGAGTTTGTCAGGGACTGGGAGGGTAGAGTTGCTGTCGTCGTACTTGCGGGGTGCTGCAGTGGCAATCTCATGAGGATGAGGGCGATGATACTTGGTCTCTGGGAAACAGAAGATGATCATGAGCAAAGAGACGGCAACGAGACCGACGTTTAGCCACCAAAAAGATCTCCAGCCCAGACGATCAGACATGACTCCAGAGATGATGGGACCAACCATCAAGGATCCCATATACGCAGTCCAGTAGACAGTGTTCTGGAAGCCACGGTTGTGCAGGAAGAAGACATCTGCAATCACGGCGGGTTGGATGGACTCGGCAGGCCCAGCACCAAGTCCATTGAGCACGCAAGCACCCAAAAAGGAGCCATATGTCTGTGCTCTAGCCCTCCAAATCATAGCCGCCAGACAGATCAACTGACTAGCAATATACACCACTCTGCGCCCAAAAGAACTGCTCAGCGGCACCCACAGAAAGCTGCTGAAGCCGAGAACGAGAATCGAGATACCAGTAAACTGGATAGCATCTGCCAGCGAGCAATCGAACTCCTTGATGTAGTAGCCAAACGCAGGTGCCAGCGCCAAAGGACCAAACCCTTGGGAGAAGGATACCAGACTACTTGAGGTGATGGCGAGGAATTTCCATTTCGTCGACCAGTTCAAGGGGTCGTGGGGGTCATCTGAGGGTTGGGGGACGAGGACACCGTTGTGGCCTTTGACGAAGTGGTGACTACCGACATCGGTCATGATCTGATATGGATTTCTATCAGCAAGGGGTTCTTTCGATGCGTAAGTGAACAAGTGAATGTACCTCTGTACCGGGCAAGATCTCCTTGCCAATCTCGGCCTCGATTTGATGCAACTCTGCATCATCGTAATTCATCTCCATCTTGACCACAGATGGCTACTTTGGCCCAGTCAAAGAAAGGTATGTTATCAAGAAGGTTGTGTCACTCGGAATAATCTCCGAAAAAGCAGAAGAGCGAAGGTTGATATGTCCGTCCAAAAAAGACCAAACCCAAGAAAAAGAGTCTGAGCCAGAAGGAAGCGATGCAAGATGTTCGAGAGACGCTGCCATCCCAGACTTATGTAGTCCTTGCCCATTCAGCTCCTTTAAGCGACAAGGGCTCCACACACTCCTTAATCATCCAATCGCGGCTTCGCACTCAACCCGGCAGATGCAATTGAAGTCGCAGAAACAGAACCCCAGACTACGCCACCATGCGGGGTTATTGGCTGGGGACCCCACGTGCGTGGGGTGTCATAGACCTCGACCAAGGACACTCAAGCATTCCCAAGCCTTTTTGGGCTTTCCGACTCCCAACTTTGCCATCTTTGCCTTTGCTTGTTGCTGCCGTTTTTCGCTGTTAGCTCTACCGGGTCTGCTCGGCTGGTTCGATAGACTTTTGGAGGCTGTTCGCTATCCCTCGACTGTGTATCTTTTGGACATGTTGATTGATCTCGGATACAGAAGACGGCAGTTGCGTTTAGGGCCAGCAGTGATAGGAAAGCGCGGGGAGACCGGGGTTGGACGCGCATTTGCTTGTTGAACTAGACTGATCTTAGATCAAGCGCTCCTGTACGGCAGTTGCGATGTTCGAGATCTGGACTTTGGGCACCTCGAGGGATGCGCATGCGAGTTATGAGATGTCTTTAGCTTGAGTTTTCGAAGGATGAGGTTCGAATAGGAACCCGTTGTATTGCATAGCTACATCGCACTGACCGGGCACGTAGTTGACAGGGTTGGTTTATGTTTGGCAGAAAAGACGGACGGTCACCTACAGGCTTCTGTCGACAGGTTTCTAGACTCCAAAATCGAATCTCTGGTTTTTGACAACCACGAACCACACCATGTTGTCACTCCATGCAAATAGAGATGAACACGATCTTCAGTCATCACACAGCATACGAAACTCTCCAAACCGCCAAAATCCAAACGATCGCCCCAGACATCGCCCACAAACTTGTTTTGGGGGTAGCCTTGGGAGTCACCTTGTTAGTGGCCGAGACATCAATATCTAAACGCCACAGACAGAACCTTAGCCACGGCAACGGCTATGTATAACCGCACATGACCGAGGTCATACCTACCACTTCTCGAATGACGATACCAAGAACACAGACGAGACCTTTGTGTTCCTGCGTAGAAACGGGTGACTCGATTGCCATCGTCTTTTGTTAGCTGATCCTTACGCTATAATATTCTTGTACATATACGAGCAATGAACATCCGTTCTCCAGAAAGTTACCCGGGTAGAAAAATAGGCCAGTGGAAAGCAGATAAAATGGTGAGAGTTAGGAAGTTGAAGGAAAAGAGATGGAGGAATATTGAGACCTTCGGATTCTTCATACAATTGCGTGAAGTATATTCTGACACGGTAAAAGCATCATACACCATGAGTCGTCGTTCGAAGCCAAGAAAAACAAACAAAAGCAAAGGGAGGAATAAGTGTGTACGCTGCAGGATAGAACAAGACCTCTTATCAAGCTCACCCCTTTTATAACAACCCAGCATGTTGGTATCCAAACAAATATCCGCTGCATGACTTGGCCTTCGTAGGCCCAGGAGAGAAATATGCAACCTCCCATGATCGAGTGCAACGCCTCCAACACCACGACATGCTCAAACTCCGAGTCATATCGAGTATCCCCAAAACAAGAAAAGAGTAAAAAGCACTCAAAAGGAAAAAAGAACAGAGCTTGTTGAGGCTCAATTTTGTTCTCGCGCGCGTTCAGACAATCAAGAGGAATCGTGTGGTTCGCCGTTCACGTCAGGGTCTCCTGATCCTTGGTCCTGTTGTTCCGGAGGTGGCTCGATCCCTGAATCGTGGTCTTGAACGGCGGCGATTCTGTGCTGCTCCTGGGTCTGTCTGCTGTCGTCTTGGTCATCTCCCTTCTCTTGCGGGTCATCGCTGGCAGCTTCTTTTTGTACAGCGTCGCTAGGTCCAGACATTGCGATTTTGTCATCGTCAGGTTTGGTGTCCGCTTCCCAAACATCGGACTGGGATCCTTCAAACCAACCACCTCTTTCCCACTCGCCTTTTACGTAAACGTTCTTGTGGCGGACTCGCTTGTCGACGATTCCAGTCATAATCTCTTGTAGTCGTGGGAATGAAATTGGTTTCAAGATCCAGCCATCAAAACCAGCATCGATGTACTGTTGAATCTCTCTCTCGAGCAGCGACGCAGAAACTGCGATGATGGGGATGCGGCCATTGTAAGCTGCTCGAGTCGAGAGTAGATGTGTAGGATGTGATTTTTCAAACGATCGAATAACCTTAGCGGCTGTGAGTCCATCGACAATAGGCATCTGAGAGCAGTCAGCGAAAACATTCGTCACTAGAAAGAATCTTCAAAACAAACCTGCATGTCCATCAAGACAACATCAAAGTAGCCACTCTTGTCTCCATGAGTGCTGGAACATTCCTCACCGTTAGACGTGAGATATATTTCGTGGCCCATCTTCTCAAGTCGTTTCTTGATGATTCTGCTGTTGACCGGATCGTCCTCGGCAACCAATACGCGCATGTGATCTGCTGTAGGCGCTTCATCCGTGTTCTCCGGGGGTTCCTGCTGATGAATGCCAAGAACGCGCGATGCTTCCTGTGGCTGGTCTTGAGCTGCGGCAGAGAAATCGTCTGTTTCTTCTGGCACGCGTACAGCTTTGACAGGGCGTCCCTGATCCATGATACTGGCTTTTCCAGGCGGGTCTTTGACCACTCCAGTAGTCAGTTCCTGTGGATTTGTTTCCTGGCTCATGGATCGAGGTCGTGGTGTTTGACTACTGCTTGGCAGTGCTGATGTCGTGCTATGTCGAGACCCCATTGCAGGTCTTTGTAAGCTACTAGAGCTCTTGCCACGGGTGGGAACACCTCGCTTGTTATCGACGGGTGATGAGATTGCATCAATGAGTCTGTCGGCCTCGCTACGGGTTGAGTCTTCGCTCGCGTGACTGCGTCCGGATTTCATGCTGGGTAGACTGCGCCTGCTGTGTATACTCTCATTACTCGTCGTGCGAGAAAGAGAATCTTCAATCGAATTGCGTCTATGACTTCCACGTTCGACAAGAGTGATCTCGCCCTCATTACCAGCGCTAATGACTGTGGAGCGTTGAGATCCTTCTGAAAATGATCCAGTAAGTGTTTTCTGTCCGTTGGTAGGTAGGTCGAATGGCAATTGTAGAGTGAAACGTGAACCCTTGTTTTCAACCGACTTGAGTCGTAGCTGCCCGTTCATGTTTCGGACGATACGCGCGACCACAGCCAGGCCAAGGCCTATGGTGCGATTCTCATCTGACCCTGCCTCGACTTGCTTGGAATTGAAAGCTGGCTCATCATCCAACATGTCGTGCACTTCACTCTGCACTTGCTCCAGTTCCCTGAAAAGGCTGTCCAGCTTCTTACTGTTCATGCCGCAGCCGGTATCGGTGATGGTGATCTCGACCTCAACATGGTTGTCTTCTCTAGAAAGCACGTACATCTCGATACCAATTCCGCCATTTTTGGTGTTTTGAATGGCATTGGCTGTGACGTTCGATATAGCTTGGCGGACCTTCCTCTGGTCTCCAATGACTGTGGCAGGAAGGCCAGGGTGTTCAACCACGTCGTAGCTGAGATGCTTGCGACGCGCGTCACCAGCAAACTGATCCGTGGCATCCTTCAAAGTAGCCGACAAGTTAAATGGCTCTTCCTTGGTGAGACTGCCGCCCTCTTCGGTCTTGGTGAGGTCCAACAAATCGTTGATAACGTAGATCAGCGACTTGGACGCAGAGTGGGATTTGGACAAATTCTCTCGCGTGTCATCGTCCAGACTGCCTTCCAGAGCTATTTCCAGATAGTTGATGATAGCATTGAGTGGCGTTCGAACCTCGTGCGCCGAATTGGCCAGAAGTAAGCGTGTCAACTGACTGTTTTTCAGTGCAGCCTCCTTTTGCCGCCAGACCTCAATGAATTTGCCGTACACAAGGCAGAGGACGGCAGCTGTTTCAATTTCCTCCTCGGTCCAGTCGCGACACTTTCCAACGACGGTCTCACTCCAAGTCTTGAAACTTTTTCTTGGCTCAAGATATCCCTCGGTGCCTTCTTTTACGAACTTCTCGTAGGGATTGCCGGCCCACTTCACTTCTCGGAGCTGGCCTCTGCGGAAGAAAACAATAAAGTCATTACCTCCGGCGGACAGGGGAACAACGAGTAGACCAGCAATGTGGTGGAAGCCAGGTGGATAGCGTAGATCTGGAAATTCCTCTTTCAAATCTTGTGTGGCAGTAACCGAGGTGAGCTTGCGCAATCTCAAATACTCAAGCATAGCCAAGGCTTCTTGTGTTTCGTCGACGTGCCCGAGTACCTTAGTTTCATCTCTGATGGAAAGCATGCCGAAATCGGCATCGAACAGTTTCAAAAGATCTTCTGATGAAGCTATGATATATCCCGACGGGTTCTTTGACGTCGGCACTGTGTTGATGAGTTTGCGAGCTTGGAGGCGTGAGGCATATGAAAGTCGTTCAATGTTTCGTGAAGCAGTCTCGCCAACGAGTCTACACATCTTTCTGATAGGGAAAGACACGCGAGTTCCTCTTGATCCGTAGGCATGGCAAGAGATTAACCCCCAGAGTTCATCAAAGGCATTAATGGAGATGGACATGGATGAACGTACGGCCATGTTGGCCAGATATTTGACGTGAATGGGGGACATGGCTCGGAGGTAAGAGTATGTCATGTCCAGGGGTTTCTCAAGGTCTTGGACAGTGCGGCAGACCAGACGAGCAGTTTCGTGATCGCGATCGTAAAGCATGCGGACCTTGTTAACCCTGTAGAGCTCTCTTGCTTGCTTGGGAATGTCGGAAGCAGGGAAGTTCAGTCCTTTGTAGAGATCCTTGGTTGCTCTGGGATCGACCAGCTCAGTCACGACGCGGCCATTCCAGGAAGTATCAAACTGGTACACCATGACACGGTGAAAGCCGGTGAGCTCTTTCACGACACCAACCAGGATTTTGAGAAACTTGTCCAGGTTGGGAGCGGCTGCAAGCTGCTCTTGAACTTGCGACATGACATTGAAAACCTCCATGGCGGCGGCCTCTCCCTTACGCTTTCTGGCACTACGTAGCACTCGTAGCGGCTTGCTGGCGATCTCTGTGCTTTCCGCAAATTCGTCGGCCGATGGATTCGAGCTGAGCGTGTCCTCGGGCAGGTCGGGTGTCCCTTCGTTGGCGGGAACTAGAGGGTAGACAGGATCGTCCTCAAGTTCGAACTCGCATATGACAAGACCAGGATTCTTGTCGGTGATATGCATGGCGCACCACAATTTCTGCAACTTGCGTTGTGGAGTCCGTATTGACATGGTAAAGACTTCAGGGCCGTTAGAACCTACATCAGCATCTTCGTCCCTGATGAAATCGACGTGATCCAGGAGGTTGTCTGTCTGATCTTCGGATAAAATGTCGGTGAAACTGTCGAGGGCAAACAATTGCTTCGGTGTGTAGCCAATAAGTCTCTTGGAGTTTTCGCTGACGACTCTTACAATTAGTTTTCCCTCGGTCTCTTCTTCAAATACTATCAGCAGTCCAAAACTCTGCACAGCACCAGGGATATGGATGGGTTCGTCTTCGCAGCGCTGTAATGTGTCTCCGTCTCTGCCAGTGATGATAGCATGGCCACCTTCGGACACTACGTGCTTGAAACGAGCAGTTATTAGCCCCGTGCCTGTTTCATCCTGACCACCGGTACTCTTCATCGAGGGAGCGCGATCTAATGAACGTGGCCGTGTGCTTCGGGAGTCTGTGGAGCGGTTGTCGCTGTCGTTTCTGCTAGAAGCGAGCTCGTTGAACAATTGAGCCGAATGCCGCTGCTTCTGGTTCGCACTTATCGAAGGCTGGCGCTCTTGTGGTTTACTTGGGCGACTTTCGGAAGAGCCGGGGGCTTTGTTCTTGGATGTACTATTGTGACTTTGGTGGTCCGAGTCGCTGGTGACAGAAAACCTCCTGCTCTGTTGAGGGGCCTGGGTGAAATAGCTATTGCCGCTCGTGTCGGAGCGATGCGACGGAGTGGCGTTGGGGTCGACGGAGACGACGGAGCGAATGGGGAAGACGCGATCGTGGACGTCTGGGCTCAGCGGATCTAGCGGAGAGCGACAGTTCTGTGCTTGTTCGGCGCCGGGCCACAGATGATTGCGAGGTCGCTCTGAGGAGGATCGCGGCTGTGATTCCTGGGAAGAGTCGGAGTGCAGCGAGGTGGTGGAGTTGTCTTTTGGACGAGGTCGCTCATCTTCAGACCACATGGTGTTGGGCGGCGGCCTCTGTGGGTATGGCTATGGCGATGGCGAGGAACGTACAAGACGTCCAAGCACGCTAGGGGGGTCGTCGCAGTAGGGACGTAGGTGCGCAGGATTCGAGGTGTGTGATGTGAATGTATGAATACAAGTCGGTGGAGCGTGAGCGTTGTCGGCGAAGGGGCCAGACCGGGAGTCGAGAATGAGATGGCGGATGCGAGTGACGCCACGTTCGGCCGAGACAGAGGGACGGAGCGACTGCGTGCTCTGAGCGACGGCGACAATGGAAAGTTCTGCGACTCGGTCGGCGACGAGAAGGTGACTTGGACGTGTGTGCAGGCGAGATGGCAACACTCGAGCGAGGTGCTTGCGAACTTGGACTTGGTTGCGGGTGGCAATGGCGGAGCGGACCAAATCAAGTTGGGCTTGTCCAGCACCCAAGGTTTCCCTTACGAGACGTTCTAGCGGCGTGGGAAGTGCAGAAGTTGCGCCCGATCACAGACTCTCGATCTCGACGCCGCGAACCTGACTCTGACCACGACTGCTTGGTCTTGCAAACGTGTACGAAACAACCCACTGCCTCCCTCTCAGGACGAAGGAAGATTCTGGTTGAGCACAGGGCAAACAAGCCATCCACCATCGGTGATCATGTCGTTGCGCAGAATGTATCATTAATGCTTTAATACCCATGCGGAGCTGATCAGCATCGTATCCCGCATTCTGCTCGCCAGCCCTTCCCTTGGCGACAATCTTTTCTTGCACGAGGCCTCACGAAGAATAGGTTGGCTATATCAGAGACTGTATGTCAAAGTTTGTTCGGCACATGGCATGCATAGGTACCATGCCCTGACGGCCATGCCGTGAGCTGCAGAGCCGCATCAAGCCGACCTTGTTGCCATCGACCGTTAAGTAAGTAATGCTATGGAAGAATGCACCTACCGTAAACGGTAATCAGCCTGGCCTTTGCAATTTGCATACTGCTCTCTTGACCATCCCTATCCACACACAGATGAAATGAAGCTCGGGCTCCGCCCCGCCGGCAGGGGCGGCAACCGTTGCATTTATACTTACTTGTACATGTGCACTCTTTGGCTCGATGCAATTGTTCGTTTGGCATAAGGACGACGTTGGGTCTCTTGGGACGGACGGCAAGGGAGGGTTGTGTCTTGCAGGTCAAGTATCGTAGGGCTGAGGAGGCAGATCTGCTTGCGGGTCGTGACAAGACTTGTCCATGCACCGAGTTGGAAGCGTCTATTCGGTCAAGATGTTGACTAGAGAGAGTAAGTCTTATCGAACAAGGAGCTCGTTGCTTGAGCGCAGGAGATGATTTCATGCGCCTGGACATATGAAGTTTCTATGTATAATTCTGGCTATAATAATGATAGCAGAGATATAACAGAGGAAACAAAGACTCACGTATGCCAAGCGTCGTGAGTCGGTCGTCATGCGACACCGGGGCCACTGTGATGGCTAACACCGAGCAGCAGCCTTGACATCCGACCGCCAGCGAGCCACTCAGCACTCTCCATCTCACAACCAGACACAGTCTTTGACCAGACAAAGAACCTACCGACACGCAGCAACCCTCCTCGACCACATCTTCTCGACAGCCAATCCACCTCCAGCCCCTCAGTCAGACCACAGCCTGTAGCACCTCCACTCCGCCCCGCCGTGCCACCCCGCACCCATAACTAGTCGTCCAACCTGAACAGCGGCAACGATCTGATCAGCTTCGCGAAGCAGACGACGCACCTTACTGTCCAAAGAGAACTACACAACTGCCGCCAACATGAGCAGTCCGAAAAGAAGAATCGAGACGGATGTAGGTTCACCTGAACCAGAACAAAGAGCTGCAAGTACCATGGACTGACACCTTCTTCTTCTCGCTGCCTACAGGTCATGAAGTAAGTCTCAGAACACACAGAGAGCACTTGCTGTCTCGTATACTAACTATCGACAGGATGTGTGTATAGACGATGCCTTGATTCATGAGGTGCATCTCTGACGACTCACCTAGGATGATGAGTGACTACGAGGTTACTCTGGTCAACGACAACAGTAACATCACACCAAGTCCTATCGCTTTGGTATACTCTGCTAACACATACCGCAGTGTTCGTACCCAACCGCTCGTTGCCAGCCCCTTCGTCGTAGAGGTTACTCACATGAAGCATAGGCAAGAGTTTTTTGTCCGGTTCAAGGGTCCTGAAGAGAGTAGGCTACACGACTGAATATGGTGACACCCTGATACTGAAGCCTTTCACAGCACCCTTCCAAGGCGGTCTCTGGAAGATTCACGTCGAGCTCCCCGACCAGTACCCATACAAGAGTCCCAGCATCGGTTTTGTGAACCGCATCTTCCATCCCAACATCGACGAGCTGTAAGATGCATTGCGATATCAGCAGAGAGAACTCAGAGCTCTGACCACACTCCAGATCTGGCAGTGTCTGCCTCGACGTTATCAACCAGACGTGGTCACCAATGTACGAAATGGTCAACATCTTCGAGGTCTTCCTCCCCCAGCTGTTGCGCTACCCCAACCCCACGGATCCTTTAAACGGCGAGGCTGCAGCCTTGATGATGCGAGAGCCAAAGAGCTACGAAGCCAAGGTCAAGGGTGAGAACCGTTGTCATGTATTTGACATGCTTTGACACGACTAATGCGCTGTCAGAATACGTGTCCAAGTACGCATCGAGGGAAGCCGCCGAGGATGCGGGTGAAGACTCGGACGACGATGATGAGATGAGCAGTGTGGGCAGTTTCGACTCGGACGACGACGAACCTGCGGGCAACATGGATGAGATCTGATGCACGAGCGAGTCAAGCAACAACGGGGCGCTAATCATTCTGTCTACACTCTTTATCGGAGCCCGAGACCACGGCATTGCTAGGTAGTCCGGCGGCGCAACATGATGGACACAGGTTTGGGGGGCGTTCAGGGAGGCAACTGGGGACGGCTTGTTTTTTCTCATTCTCTTTGCATTATTATTGCTATCCTGTCCAAGAGAACAGACGCTGAATTTTCATATGCATAGGTACTCAAGTACATGTCCAACAAGTTCCGCATAGGCTTCAAGAGACTTTTGTGCTGAAACCTCAGCGAGCATCTAGATCACATGAGGTGTATGTGTGGGCAAGGCAACGCTAGGCAAACAAGGGTTTAGCGGAATCAGACATGGCTTTTTTCTCCAGATGCGGCCCCACTGTGGGAAGGTTAGGAGGATCTCAGGGCCAGGGAAAAGGAGATTCAACAAGAGTCAAGCATGGGTGATGGTGTGCGTGCGCAAAAGGTAGAGTGAGATGTGACCAGATCAACGTAGAGGTCAGCACAGCTGTGTCTCTAAGATCTACAGAGGCAAACAGAGGCAAAGATAAGAGAGCGTTGCAAAGTGATTCAGTACAACAACGGCAGAGATAGACAGGAATAGTAGAGTGTCTGCCGGAATGGGACATGATGGCGGTGAGACGAATGCAGGAGAGCCAAAAGAATGTCATGTCGGTGGTGCAAAAAAAACGTGCCTTCCGCGTGGCTGGTACGTTGCCTTGTTCTGAGACGACAATGCAATGCAGGTCATGGCGATCGGCCAAGCATGGAAGGATACACTTTTGTCTGCCAGTCGTAGAGCGACACACGAGGCACGGCAAGGAATGCTACAAACAACCAGATAGAACGTCTACAACAACAGTCTCTCAGAAAGTCTCTATTATTGCAGGGTTGAACAGTTGCAGAGACTGAAAGCGAGCGAGTCAGTCGCCGTGCTCAAAGTTTTGGCGGGAGCAACTCTAGCGTGTACCAACGGGAGGGCTCGCCAAGGGATGCAGATGCAGCAATGGGACATGGCCGATGGAGAGTCTTCAGCTTCTCTTCCAGTCCACCCATACACACGACACGAGTTATGACCTGAAGCCGCTGCTTTTGTTCTCTTTTCCATACACGACATCGATAATCTAGACGCACGCCGTCACCTTCGCCCGGTCGTCCCCTCGTCGACCCGCCGAGTCGACTGCAGAATGGGCAACTCCAGCGGCAAGCCCGTCGTCTTCACTGACGAAGGTAATGATCATCTCTACCGTCAGATCCGTACAGACATTGACGTGCAGCAGTAAGCCTCGACCACTTTCGACTGCTCCGTGTCGTCGGCAAGGGCGCCTTTGGCAAGGTCCGCATCGTAGAGCGCAAGGACACTGGCTTGACCTTTGCTCTCAAGTACATTCGCAAAGATGAGGGTACGATCGTCTCTTCCGCTTCGACAAGAGCCCATCTAACACATCCACAGTGGTACGCAGCGAGAGCGTGCGCAACATGATTCGAGAACGACGGATGCTGGAACATCTCAACCACCCCTTCCTGTGCAACTTGCGATACTCGTTCCAGGACGTCGAATACCTGTACATTGTCGTCGACCTCATGACCGGCGGCGACCTGCGCTTCCACATCTCGCGCAAGTCCTTTACCGAAGAGGCCGTCCGCTTCTGGATCTCACAACTGGGCTGCGCTCTTCGCTACATCCACAAGCAAAACATCGTCCACCGCGACGTCAAGCCCGATAACGTGCTGCTCGACTCTGACGGCCACGTCCATCTGGCTGACTTTGTACGCCCTGCCCTCGTGATCTTGTCTCTGAGGAACTCTAGCTGACCGTCTGGCAGAACGTTGCGACCGACCTCACACCTGGCAAGCCCCTGACCAGTCGGTCGGGCACATTAGCCTACCTTGCACCCGAGGTATATCGTGGCAAGGGTTATGGAGCCGAATGCGACTGGTGGTCGTTGGGTGTCGTCTTCTATGAGTGCATCTACAGCAAGGTATGACGCCTTCTTCCCCACAATTATCTGAGAGACAGGCGCTAATGCTCGTTGCAGCGACCCTTCGAAGGACACCACCACGATCAACTCATCCAGTCCATCGTCAAGGGCGAGCCGAACTTCCCCGTGACCAATCCTCCCGTGTCGATGGTGTGCATGCATGCCATCAGCTCGCTGCTGGAAAAAGATAAACTGCAAAGAATCGGAGCGAGCAGCTGGAACAGTTTCACCGACAACCCCTTCTTCCGCGAGCTCGACTTTGACGCCCTCGAACGCAAGGAGATTGAGCCCATCTTCAAGCCGTCGAGCGAAAAGACAAACTTTGATGCCACATACGATCTGGAGGAACTACTACTTGAGGAAGCTCCACTGGAAGCGCGCACCAGGAAACAGAAGCCCCGTCCTGAGCTACGAGCCGATGCCACCGAGGCCGAGATCCGCGCCGACGAACTTCACCGCATGATCGAAACCATGTTCGAGCCATTCAACTACCTAACCGTCCCGGAAAACAGGTGCGAATCCCCTTCATCAACCGACCACTCTGAGCCAACCAGACTGATGCATCCCAGGAATCCCGTCCAAATAGAGGGCGATTCTCCCGTCACAACAAAGTCAGATTCTAACGATAACCACACCCAACAAGACCTGCACAAGGTCCGCTCAATACCAACCCCTCACGCCTCTACTCCTCACAACGTCTCACGTACCCGCTCATCGACACAATCACCCAACGGTTCTCCTCCACTACCGACCCATCAAAACCAGAACCCCTCACCAGCACAATCCGAATACTTTGCCCAGCAACAACAGAGGCTTCCTCGTTCTGAGCGCTACGATGGTCCTCCTCCACCCGCCCCTCCTACCTCACACCCACAACAATCCATCAACAAGGCTCACCGTCCCCGTGGAAGCACCCGAAGCACCTCTATGAGTGGTGGCGTCCAGGTCGTGCTGAACGAAACCGGTAGCTGGAGTGAAATGGCCAACCAGAGTCAAACCCTCATCCAACCCCAAGAAGAGCGCAAACCTGCCGGCATGCTCGGCTTCCTCAGCCGCAAAAAGGGCAGAGACCGAAGTCCCAAGGCCAAGGAGCGCGAACGTGGTGTTCTGGGCAAGGAAGGTGCTAGAGTCGTGGTTGGAAGCTGAGCATGCATTCCGTCTTTCTATCATTCCTCTTCGCTTCACTCGCATCTCCCTCCTGGAAACTCCAATTTGCCCGTTTTATTCCCATTTAATACGTTTGCGGTCTTGTTTGTCATCCGCCGGCTTGTTCTTGCTTATTCTCTGTTTTTCTTCCTTGGAGCAGGCGGTGTGAAGCACATAAGGATGGTGATATGGCGAACTGGTGTTTGATTTCTGTCTCTGGATCCTCAGCCTAGATTGGTTTGTTTTGACGGCTTTCTTCTTCAAGGGAAAGAAAGAGCTAGGAATTGTATGGGAAGAGCAAAGCAGATATTTGCACAAGAGAGCAAAAGATGGATGTCTATCACTCCGGCTGCTCCTCCATGGATTGTTTGCACACACTGCATCATGCACCTTACTCTTTTACCACCACCAACAACGATCAGAGAATATCTACATACGGGTGTGGCACTCGAAGGGAACAGTCTCTCTCTCTCTCTCTCTCTCTCTCTCTCTCTCTCTCTCTCTCTCTCTCTCTC
>JALPCE010000085.1:0-78514 GCA_026538705.1 Aureobasidium sp. GC_Fusr_1 | reverse complement strand
AGGACATTAATTAGGGGCATCTAATCTATCGTAGGCTCTACGTAGGGTATTACACTATAATAGGGAGTCTAGCTATATAAGGCTATAATCCTACCGAAGTTAGCCTACGCTAGCTCGGCGTAGTTTAGAAGCAATCCTAAATACGGCTATAAGCAAACTACGGTAAACACCCTAATAATCCTCTAGGGAATTTAAAAAGACGCACTAAAATAAGCTATAGGAGTATAGAAAACAACCGCGCTTATAGCGATAGAAGTCGAAACTAATACCCTCCCGATAGACCTATACCTATAATAGAGAAACGAAAACGCCCTTTATAGGATTAGGGGAAGCCCGATATATAGCAACATCGCTAAAGCTAGATCTAATAATCCTATTCTAAAGACGAAGAGGTCTCCTCTTTAATACCTAGAGGAACTCTACCTAGATAGGAACTAAATTATAGGCGAACCGTAGGAGGAGGTCGAGCTAATATATATAAATACTATAAACCTATAGTAGGACCCCCTAGAAACGCACACTATAGACATAAAGGTAGGAGCAATTAGGTTATATAAGACCTAGATACGCTATATAAGGAAGAGAGTAACATACGTAGCTATATATATAGATAGAAGTAAGATCTAAGGGTAAGTAGGAGCGGCTACATAGTGCCTAGGAGCGGGAAGGGAAAAGATAAGATATATAGGCGATAACACCTAGTCGACGGTATACTCTACTAAACTAGTAGGTATCGAGCTAGCACTCTAGATCGTATAAGAACTTAAGGGATATAACGCTATTATAATCTTTATAGATAACTAAGCGACTATATAGGCTATAGCACACCCTACCATCTTATCCGGCTAATATATTACGTATAAGGTAATTAGGGAAATCGAGAAGGTACGGCGAAAGGGCATTAAGCCGACTATATAGTGGACGCCCTTATATAAAGGAATCCTAGGAAACGAAGAGGTTAACCTACTCGCTAAGTAGGCCGCGAGATAGGACCCGAGCATAAAGTAGACACGCCTAGAGCTCCGCGCTACACTATACTAGACATACACCCTACGGTTAGCTAAGAAGAGGGGGAGTAAGGAGAAGGCGTAAAAGAAATAGAAGGAACGATAGTAATTATACCCCTATAGCCGAATATACTATCTATACGCTCCACTCCCTTATAAGTTACATATAGCCGCCTATAGCGATTATAAGAAAGCTATCTTATCTATTATAGTATAGATAAGGACGGGGAAAATCGGGCTAAACTCCTACTTATATAGAATAAGGCCTAATAAAGTCACTACTAATAGATGTCGGGGGTGCCTTATATAAAGGGAAACCCTCTACTATATACTACTCGACTACTCGTCGTACCGGACGAGGAGACGGGAATACTAGCTAGAGGGTATACCCTATAGTCTTAAAGAGATACTTACTAATATATAGAAAACCGCTACTAGCGTAAGGCTAATACTATTACTCCGTCTACTAAACTAGTTTAGCTAGGTTAAGAAAGGGACACCGGCTATACTAGACATAGTGTAAGGCTAAAACTAAGAAATAAGTAGCGTAAGCTTATAAATAATAGCATACTAGATAAATTAACATAAGAGTAGATATAGGTTAAAAGCGAAGACACGAAAGTAGGGGTGTAACACTTAATTACGGGCCTATTAAGGGCAATTTCCTATGTTGGCGCTACTAGACACATACCTGTAAATAGCTTAGTAGCTAGATAGTTTTCCCGGTAAAGCCCGTAGGGCTAAATGGAGTATGATTCAAAAAAAAAAAAAAGGAGGTACGGCCAGGGTGCTACTCCCAGCAATACATCTCTAGCAACAATCACGAATTGTAGCATCAACATGCAGAAGATAACTCTTTCATCTGTCTTGGAAGGTATCTTGATACCATCATAATGGGACATGCTCGGGATCTGTATGACTTCCTATGGCGTTGATGCTCTATTGACCAAATCCGATTCTGTATGTTGCAGATCCAGGAAGCTCGGACAAGACGGTGACATTTGCAGGCCTCATATCGACACATTCTTACCATGGAGTAAGAGTGAGATGTAGCAATCTATACACTCAATGGATATGAGAAAACTCAGGAATATATTTACCCTTCCTTCTGGGTATTGGTTCCAGTCCGATGCAGTCTCATTTTGGCGTTGCTGTTCCATGATCAAACTAGGTTATATACAGTTGTGTCTTGAATCTAGTATATAAAGCCGCTTTAGCTCACTTGGGAGAGCGCCAGACTGAAGTCAACTTCTGTCCTCATCACATCTCGTGATAGTATTCTGGAGGCACTGTGTTCGATCCACAGAAGCGGCAAATCTTCTTTTGCCTGCTTACTGCATGTTTCGCAGCCCATCTTTTTTTTTCTTTTTTTTCTTTTTGTTGTTGTCTCCCTTCCTCGATGGGCCAAAAGCAAAGCAAAGCCAAAAACGGGTCCATCCGAGGCGAAAAAAATTGCACTCCAAAACCTCCTTGAAGCCTATAAGGCTTGTCGGCTATCTGGATTTTTTTTCCCCCCACCTGTTTCGTATCTCGCCGCGGCTGGTACGAGGGTACAAACTGCGCCTACGAGTAAAAAAACAAGCACGCGTATCAAAAAAAAAGAAAGTGCATCCTCCATCTGATGCGTCTTGCCTGTTCTACATATACGAAAAGTATCATAAGTGGAGAAGAAGAAGAAGAAGACGCAGAAAATTGCACAAGCCACAAGAGTTACATGGAAAAAAAAGATAACAAAAAAAAAAGACTCTGCTCACGAAAAAAGCATGTAGCAAGGTCAAGGGTTTGACGATGATACTTGCCTCTTGCTTGTTTCTAAGTATTTCAGTCGTGCATATTATCGTTCCCTAGAACCTCCCTTCTAGAGTTTCGATAGTGGGGCCAGAAGCACCTAAGCAAAAAAAAAAGCCGCCCACGAAGCCTTTACAAACCTGATACCTTCTTGCATCGAATTTACATATAAACAAACCAAAAGCGATGTTTGCTCCAATGTATTGATCGCTAGAGACATTGCAGGGGGCAAAAGATGGAGTAGCTGGGAATCGAACCCAGAACCTTCTCCACTCAGTAATGCTCGCAGAAGAGCAATGCTAAGAAGATGTCATACCACTAGACCACAACCCCAATTGTTGAAGGCTTCTCGAGCATGTCGCTACAAGTTCAGGTTGACCGAGGCGCTCATCCTGGCACCAACTACACAGCCTCTGTACCATTGCTCATGGTGTTTGTCGCGGACAACACGATCTTGATAGTACACGGTACAAGCCGTTGACGCAATAGGTAGCGGCTGAGGATGAGCTCAATGGGCTCAGACGAGCTTGACCGACTGATGTGGACAAAGGCATGGTTGATGCTATTATTGTTGCTAGTCGCTGTAATCTGATTATGTGCTTGAAACACCAGGCTCCCCAAACAGACTCAAGCATGGAATGAATGCAGACTTCATCAATCATGATCGACAACCAGCAAATCAGATCAGGCCAGGAATGACAGCCTTGCGATTGCCAACTCTGTCCTTGCCAAACTTCTGAATGTACCAACGTCTTCCCTGCAGCGCACGAGGCAACATGGTGCTAATCTCATTGAAGAGAAACGCTCTGGCAGGGGTACAAGCCAAACCTCCGATCATCCAGAAGCCCGTCCACTCTATCCACTCACAAAGATAGTGCGGGAACAAAACATAGTGGAAGAGACCATTCTTGGGCATCATGTACAGTTTCTGGACACCTTCGATGGGCTTGTTGTCTTTCTTGGCTTGCTCTCTCTGGCGGCGTAGAGCGGAACGGCGGATCTCGCGGAGGTCGTCGTCGTGGAAGATGTTGCCGAGGAGAGCCCAGCCCCAGACGACGAGGCCGGCTTGGATCCAGTAGAGGCGGCCGGCCCAGTCGTAGGCGGTGGTTGGGCCGTAGCCGGCGAGCCAGCCGGAGAGGCAGAGCGAGTTGGTCAGGTTGAAGGCTAGAGCCGAGACGAAGACCAGAGGGTGGATGGGCGACATGCTTGGGTTGAGGAAGAGTGGAGAGAGGATGGCGCGGTAGAAGTAGTGGATAGACTGGAGAGGTCACGTCAGCTGAGGGTATATGATTGAGAGATGGGGCGGAGTCGCACGTAGAGGCCAGCCATGGTCCAGTTGACCCAGGGCAAGGGACCAAGACCGAGCTCAGCAGGCAGTGCGCGCATGTTGTAGAGCAGGGTGATGAAGCCTGGGGCCTCCATGATAGCCCAGGCCCATTTTCCAGGCAGATTGAAGCGCGACTCGACCGACGTCTTGCCTTGGGGGTAGTAGTCGATGAGCCATTGGATGCCAGTCACGACGGGGAAGAACTGCCAGAGGTTGTTGATGATGACCCAATTCTCGCGCGAAGGCGGAAGCAATCCTGGAACGAGCACCATTGTTGATGGCCTTTTGTTTGTATGCTGAATGAAGATTACGATCTTGTCGCGTCAGATTCTCAGCAGAAGCTCACGAGAGCTTTCGAAAACAGTGTCGTCATCATTCGTGCTCCGGTGCAACCGCGACACGGCCAGATTCAAGGAAACCGTTGCAACACATTTGCTTCCAAGGCCATGCCATTGCCAGCACTTCTGTCAAGCTGTCAAGACACAACTCGTTGAGTCTTTGGGGAATAAATAAAACCACGGCAGTCCATACAATGACACTTCCATCGCCAATTCTTGCTCTTAGCTGAAACACTTGCATCTCTGTATCAGACAATGCCCAGCCTTTGGCACTCGGCACTCGCTCCCGAACTCCTTCGCTGATCAACCTTGGCTCGGCCGGACTTATGCAGAACACCGAGCTCTGCCTGTCAGCCCTTTGCCACGGCCGCCGAAAACGAGTCATGAAAGTGGTTCTCCATGGAAATCCACATGTCTTGCTTGGCAGGGCCTGCTCCTTCTCGGGTTCGCCTTACCCGGATGGCTCGCCTTCCGAATGTCATGTCCTATGTCGATATTTGCTTGCATCTTGGAAACCTTGTTCGGGGGACGGCCAAGATGCGCTTCTGACACTCCGTACGGCATACGATGGCTGTAACGGCATTGCGGTGTAGATCCAGGGAAATCTCGTGCCACAGCAGTGAAAAAAACGAAGCTCAAGGTGGCGATGCCAGAGTCTCTAAGCGATGTAGTATTTGTTGCTTGATCAATAATCAGTTCCAAAGAGCAAGCCGTCTGGAAGCTGCTGCAAGCGAGGGTAACTTGCAGCTCTGTGACAGAAATAGAGCATCAGAAACAGGTCATATCGAAGGACGATGAGATGTGTGTCTAGATGCTTGGAACGCTTTTTGGTTTTCGTGACGGGTCGTCGTCTATGTAATTAAGAAGTTGTGTGTATGTACAAGAAATGTGTATGGCATGGATCACGTCTTATCGTTTCCTTAGCTATTGCAACGAGTCTCAAAAGACGCTATGCCTCACTCATTCCGCAACAGCCTGCGTTATGCATTACTAGCCATCATGAAAGATGAGCTACACCTGAAAGTTCCTCGTTCTGTTGTCCTGGGATGCTACTGGCTGATCCCTAGCCCTCAGAAAGCAAATATTCCATGTAGTCACTGGTTTTGCTGATATGGGTTCTGGTACCCAAAAGAAGTTGAAGGGTCAACGTTCATCATCTGAAAGTCTGCCGTCGGAAGTTGTAGCTGCATCGGTGCAGACATCTGTTGGGAGGAGAACGATGACCACATGTTTGTTTGTGCCTGAACCGGGGTCGTGTTCATAGGAGTAGAGTGCATGCTGTGTTGTGAACCTGCACCCAAAGATGTCTGACTGCTTGTCGGCAGGATGGGCATGTTGTGCGGAGCAAAGGATGGCTCGAATATGCCACCCGAATCATGTCTGAGGTTGTGGCCATGTGCGGGAGGGGCGACAAGTGATTCCATAGACTCATTGCTGAGTGTAGCTTGTGTGAAGAATAGTGACATGTTCGGCATAGCTTGATCAAATTCCGGGGATCGGAAGGGTGCTAGGTTGGCAGTGGCCTCCGGCAATCTGATACCCCATTGTTTCGCAAGTCGGTTGATCACTTCCAGGCAGCACGAGGCATAACGGTGGTTCACGGACATCGTATCCAAGTCCTCTAGTGGGGGGTTAGTATTTTGTCAAGTCAAAGTCAGGGGCAGACTTACGCATTGCTTGGGTGAGCTGTACTGCTGCACCTTGGGAGGGAAGATTCATGAGATGAACTGTACTAGCCGACAGAAGGATGAAGCTAACGGCTAAAGATGTTCGCCTGAGTCCATACATTCCGCGGAGCGCGTTCATTAGTTTTGAGATTTCTGTAGCGCAATAAGTCGCTAGCTCCCGCGGATAGACTCCAATATCTGAGAGGTCTAGCTTCATGAATGGTCGGAAAAGACTACGAATCGGTCAGCAGAGCCCAATATGCATTCGCTCAAAAACACTCACTGTAACACGCATTGATGGTAATACATGTGAAGCACAATGACATGAGGCATTGCTGTGTTTTGAAGCTGGAACATCTCGGGCAGCTCGCTGTACCACATCTGATACTGATGGTATGCTGACGCCAGCCGGCGTGGTGTGAATCTTTCTCTAGTTGCGTAAAGATTAAGGTTGATATCGTTGATCATCTCAGAGAGCTTGATCTGGACGCTGTGGAAGAGCAGGCATTTCATGGGCTGAATAGCACTGGGGCTGACTGGCAGGTTGGCGTCCTCGTATGGCTGCCAGAACAGTGCATCCAGCTTCTCTGAATTCATAGCTGGGAATGTGTTAGTACTCGTAGATATGCCCACGTGCTTAGAACCTACGTTTATCAATCTCAATAGCGTTCTTCGGGATCGAGGACACTCTGCCCAATGCCAGACAGCAGATCATCTCGCAATTGAAGACGCCCCAGAAAGTCAGCTTTCGAATGTCCATCTCGCTAGAACGCAAGTTTGGCTCTCCTGCAGTAGTATCTGCTAGATGGAGGCCCATCTCCATGGCTAGACGCACAGCCCTGCCGATCAAACGATAGCTGATATGGTCACGGCCCGCAGAACCCTCTCTTACAGCCATCACTGCAATGGCTTGTACAGATGTCAATTCTGCCGCACCGATGTTCTCGGCAAGTCTTTGTGCCTCGCCAAAGAAGTAGTCTCCTGCTCGCTCGCGTGCTGCAGGTCGATCGGAGTATTGACACGCGACTGAAAGCACTGCATTGACCAGCATAGCGCTGCAGTACTTGTTCGAACCTCGTGCCATATCTCGCAAAAAGTGGTCCTTGGAGAAGAAGCAGAGGAACGGATGGCTCCAAGAGAAATAGAGGTTGAGCAGATGGTCCACGAATTCAGCGTCTTGCGGTATGCGGAACCAAGAGGATGCCGACTCTGCTGCTGCGCTCTGGCTTCCTGCATCATTCCATTTTCCATCAACAGGACTGCGTGACGATTCATTTCGTGTTGAAGGAGCTTGCGTATGGAAGGTGGCACCTGGAGTTCCAGTAGGTCCATTGAGTTCGGTGTCTAGTGTTCGTAGTTTCTCGGTATCCCCAGCATTGATGGCTTCAGCCAGGCTGTCGAGTCGTTCGCCCCGGCGAAGGCAGTGAAACAGTGCAGTAGCGTCGTGCTCTGGAAGAGCACACAAGGAGTTAATGACGACATCGAGCGCTGTGTTTTTGTTTTGTAGTGATGCTATGTCTTTTCGCAGTGCACCTTTGCGGCGGTGGTCTGTGTCTTGGTCGTAGCTGCAGTCTGTGCGGTAGACCGCCATACAGGTAGAACAGGAAGGAAGGCCTCCATCACACTACAGGACAATTGAATCAGCGAAAGCTCCAATTGCTGCAACACGGTGCAATGCGACTGACCTTGCTCTTGCGTTTGCGACATGGAATACAAGCAGAGGAAACGGCTTTTCGCTTTGCCGATTTTGGAGGCGCCATGTTCGCTAATCCGTCGCTTGAACCTTGTTCATCTTTTGGGAGGATTGTTCTCGGCGGCATAACAGGTCGATGACGGAAGATGGAACAAGAGAGTAACAGGCTTGAAGTGCAAGACTACAGAAGGAAGAGCAATTGAACTGTAGGGGAGGAAGACGGACAAGCTTGGAAGGAAAAAGTTATGAGAATAGAGGCAAGTAATCAGGAAAGGTAAATTGACAGAAGGAAGGACGCGACGGTGAGTTTATGGAGACACGACTGACTCTCGGACAGCCTCCAACGACGCTGATGAATAAGAACAGACGGATGCTAAGACCAGGGAATAAGGGCAGGTCGACCTCGAGGCTTGGCTACGAGTTAGTCCATGGCATACGGATAACCAGAGTGGGTAGCCCCGACCGTGTGAGAAATGTACATCACGCACGAGATGCTACCAAAACGCACGATCGTCGGTGACAAATATGGACAGAAAAGATGGGACAGTCTCGAAGGGCACCCAACGCTCCCTTGGCAGGCAGTTTCTACCCAGAGTCCGGGCGCAAACACTGTCGTTGCACGCATCTTGGCATAATCCGAGTTCGAGGTGGCTTGCGAAGTGAAAAAAGTTGGGGACGTAGGGCTAAGGTTGTGGTGGTTAGTGGTGCCCAGTGTGGCTTAAAGCGCCGAAGTTGCCGATTTGTGAACACTGCGAATTCAGAAACGAAAGATTGTCCCCTTGGCGTGCTGCTGATCCGCCGACTCTTCCAGCTTAAGTCCGCTCCCTCGCAACCTCCGTACGATATGAGAAGGTTGTTCCAAATGTCTAGGCTTCGGCCGGAGAAGCAACAGCGAAAACTACGGTACTGGATCCAGTGACGCAAGATTTGACTGGATCTGCGCTCGGGTGTCGGCGCGCCGCCGCTGTTCAGCCACTAGTCCATGCGTCCAAGGCTTGTTTGAGTTCAGGCGTGCAAGTGAGCCTGGGGGAGACAGGGCCTCGGTCTGGCTATTCTTGTCTGGTGCTGTCTCTGCCGCGACATGTTGTTGTCCTGTCACTGCCATCGGTATTCTTTCCCTCCTCGTACAGAAGCTGCGCCAGGCTGGATCTTCCCTCAGGTTCGTCGTGGGTCTGATTAGTAACCACGTACTTCGTTCAGTTCATGTCAATGAGGGGCTGATGGATACTTGACTTCTGTGGGCCGTTGTCCGGCAGAGAAGCCTAGTTTCGGCAGGCGAAAATGCTTCGATAGAGTCTGGTGATTCAACTGAACCAAGCAGTCACGATATCCACGAGTCGGGGACCTTCTATCCTCCACTGTGGCTTAAGCCTTGGCCCCTTCGACGGACATGGCTGTCAGTAGTACAGTACATTACTCGAGTATGGATCCGACCATCCAGAAGAGGGGTTACCTTATTGTGAAGTGCATTATCTATGTCTTACACGGGACTGCGGAGAAAGATCTAGGAACGTACGGAGATGGTGAATCTGATATATCAGCCGCCTACCCTTTATGTCTAGGAGCCTCTGGACCACATGGACTGTTCGGGCATAGGATCTGCCCATGGCACATGTACTGCATGCCCTGCGTGCGTTCATCATGACTCGGTTTTTAGAATACTTCCACTCCTGGTCTTGGCAAGACGTGCACCATCTTGAAGCTTTGCGCCGCGCAGAGTGAAAACCTCAGTTCAGCGTGAGATGCACCTGCCTTTCTCGTGGGAAAGCCAAAGAGCAATCGTAGCCGAATCACTGAAACTGAACTCGAGTCATCATGCACGCGAGCATGGGTCTTGATATCAACCGCAGATGATGAGAAGATACTCAAAGATACATATCTCGAAGGAATTGGTTGAACATGATGGTAGTACTGGGATGTGGATCGGCCTTTTTTTTTTATATAGAATTCGGAGTACGCGCCGTTTACTAGGGCAGGATTTGACGACGCCCTGAGCCAGGACCTCGGTAAACGTCACTTCGAATTTCTGGTAACTGGTAACTAGCCCAGTGCCCGGAGATAATGCGCTGAGACGGTATACGGTGTACCGTCAATGTCTCTCCTCAATGTCGCAACTAACACCACAAACGACGGCTTCTCAAATCCTAGTTAGCAGCGGTGCGTACCAAGACGTCAAGGAAATTCAATTTGGCAGAAACGTCTTGGTTGTTCTGCGAAAAGAGTGTTTCCAGACGCTTGTGAGTGGAGTGCAAGAATGACTCGTTTGGTAGAAGGGCTTGATGAGCCTCAAGCCCTTGTCTGAACACATCAGGGCCCACCGGATGTCTCCGCATGCACAGCATACATACAGTATCCAGTCCTCCTAGGAATGGTATGTACTAGCCGATGCCGGAAGCTTCGCACGAGATGTGTTCCGACGACATCCTAACAAAACATGCGCCTACCTGAACTGGATGTTCTGCGTGCTTGGGTCCCACCTGTTGTCGCGCGCGTTCGGCTTAGGAGACGCACCATCGTTGTTGATTGCGGGCGATGCCGCAGTGCTGGATCCCCCAAAGCGTATACCCATTTCCGGTGTCCACATACCTGGCGTGGGAGAGGCGGTCGCTGTTACTGGGGGAGGAGCAATATTGGCTCTGGTAGGCAAGGGCGCTGCCAGTGGAGGCCCCGCCCGTGGCGTTGCACGGGGTTGTTGTTGATTCATCAATGTCTCCTGTTGTTTTTGTTGTCGCAGGTTCGTTTGGTTGGCGTTCTGCAAACTCATCTGAGCCATGGAAGTGCTCACGTCGTTCTCGAGGGCCGAAGCTTCGGCGCGTCGTTGGTAGACGAAGTTGCGGCAGTCATCGCGGAAGCGCGTAACTATACTGGCAAGGTCGTTGTAGAATTTGCGGCCAGTCTCAAGGTTTGAGATAATCTCTTTGTAAGCCAAATATGCATTTTCCAGATTTTGCAAAGCCTGTTCACGGTCCTTTGTGGAGGTGTCTCCTTTTCTTGCAACGGTAAAAGAGCTGTTGGCTTGCTGGACACGCTCGAGTAGATCGTCTTGTTCGGTTCTCTCCGCGTTAATGTCATTACGGTCGGCGGTATACATCTCAAGTCTTTGATCAAAGAAGCTTTCGAATTGGATCGCTTCAAGTGTTTGCATGGGATATTCCCTTTCGAGACGTGCGGCTTCGCGCAGCAAGTCGGCATTAACATCATCAGCCTTTGCCTTTGCTCGAATATTCTCAATCCTACGCTTGCGACGGTTCTCGAAACGGGCAATATCATTGAGCACAGCGCGAAGGTTGTTTGCCTCTCTCTCAACTTTGGTGGTCATGGTTGCACGCCGGCTGCTCGGAACATAGTCCTCGAGATCACGATCTGTACCGGCGAGTAGACGAATGAGAGTTTCGTTGTCCTTTAACTTCTTTTGCACGAGCTTGTCGCTATTGGCGGCTTGTTTGAGGTATCCGTCAATCTCGGTGACCTGAGAGTAAAGCTTACGGGAAGCTTCGTTCGATGGTGGTCTTGCCCACCTGTCAGTTCCGTACTTGCGTCGCGCGGCATCGTCCTCTGCTGATTCTGAGCGAAGCATCTCTACACCTTCCTGGTATGTTGCGCGATCGCTGTTCTTCAGCTTCTCCGTATCGGCCATGGCGCTGTGGAGTCTGTAGATGCCGTTCATCTGTCGGACCTCTTCAGCATGACTGGCAACACTCGGAGGAAGACCGAGAGGCTTTTCAAGAGCCTGCAAAGAACCGGGAAGGCCAATCGACTTCAAGAGTTCGTGTATGCTGAGAGTGAGGTCCTCGAGTTCTTGAACAATGGTGTTGTTCACCAAACGATCTCTGCGGTCGACGTAGATGCTAGCTGCGACATGAACCGAGTATGGGACGAGTTTGGAGAAGAGTGGCTTGCCCAACTCTCCATGATCTCCGAGCATAGTCAAGGGTTCCGAGACCTCTTTGGGCACTCTTGCGGTAACCATGCTCGCTCTATCAAGCACTTTAAGCTCAGACTTGGGCGGCACTGGCAGGAGATAGATCATGTCATTGTCCTTCTCGGCTCTTTTGAGGTCTTCGGAGACTCTTGCTTTCAAGCCGTTCAAGTCGTCCTGCACAGCCTTGTTGACGTATTTGGCCTCGCGCAAAGCTTCATCGGCACACTTTAGACTATCGCGCAAGCGGGCAACTTCTTCGCCATATTTCCTCTTCTCGAGACAGTCGCAAGCAGCGCGGTATTGAGCAGCAGCGGCGAAGTGGTGGTGCTTGGCGTTCATGTGGTGAATCCATTCACTGCTAACAGAATCACTCTTGATGCCCCAGTCGCCAGCTTCGTTGTAGAAGTCGCTGACCTTAGCAGCGAGCTTTGCGATGCTGGCATCTTTGAGACCGTCTTTTACCGCCTTTTGCCAGAAACACTCTTGAGCCTGAGCCAGCATGAGATATTCCAAGCTTTCCAGTGTAGAAGTGTCCATGTCCTCGGGCGGAGAGGTCCTCATGTCCGGGACGATGGTTGTCCTTAGATGAGAAAGGACACCGGCAGAAAGACAAAAGTAGTTGCAGGCAGCTTTCAAGCCATCGCTAGTGCTTCTGTTGGAGGACATGGCTAGTTGGGAGTACATGGCGGCCATGTTGAAGAGAATGTTGGCAAGTTCGAAGCGGATATTGTCCTGGGATATGGGTCGCTGGGTGTTGTAGCCTAGAGCAGGATACCAGATGAACTCTAGGCCGATGTCTACGGGAAATTTGGCACCCATCCAGACGAGCTGTGCAGCATATTGCTGAAGCTTGCGAACACCGCTGGTGTGAGGTTCTAGGGCGTGGATGGCGGCGTGTCTGAGGTGGTCTATTTGTTCGAGATCTGTGGTGAACATGTCCGGGTGCTGGTCATATTTGGTCGAGATGTAGCGCTTGATTGCTTCGGCGATGGAGACATTGTGGGTACGGCGGAAGGGTAGGTGGAGGATGTTGCTCCTGGTTGTGTCAGTAAGATGAGCGGCAAGAAGCAACTGGAAGACAGAACACACGAAGCCATGGCGGAAGAGTCGGCCTACGACGTCGTAGGTAGTTGGTGCGCAAAAGATCAAAACTGTCTTTAGTTGTTGATGCTGTTCACGTCATGCGGGAAACTCGTGGCGCAGCTCGACATGTGGCGCTCCTGCCTTTCTTGTCCGCGGGGTTTACCAATCCACCGTGCAGTGCAGCTCTTAGGCATCACAGTGTCAATAGTGGCCGTCAAGGTGAGAAGAATATATCCAATCCGTCGGTCTGCACCACCAGATGACAGCTGTTGTACATTACAGATGCAACAGAGGCAGGTGCAGGACGTTGTTGCTGCTGACTGAGACGAGTCTGGACCGCGTCCTGTAATCAAGCTCTTGGCACCTTCCTATGCTCCAACTCACCGCATAGCACGCCATCCCTCCTTCCTCACAATCTCACTTCTTGCTGACCTTCCTCTTTTCTGGACTCGCTCATTTTCTGCTCCATCTTCTACTTCTCCCACAAGTCTTTCACCCACAAAGCACCATGTCCGACCACACATACAACTTCAATATCACCATGACTTGCGGCGGCTGCTCCGGCGCAGTTGAGCGTGTCCTCAAGAAGCTCGACGGTTAGTGACCACTATGTCTCTCGTGCCCGCCACCATACTTATCCCTGTCTTAGGCGTCAAGTCGTTCGATGTCTCCCTCGACAGCCAAACCGCAAAAGTCGTCACCGAACCCACCCTCGACTACACCACTGTGCTAGAGAAGATCAAGAAGACTGGCAAGAAGGTCAACTCAGCCGAGGCCGACGGCCAACCTCAGGCTGTCTAAGCAACACGATGCATCATAAATCATGAATTCGGGTACCTTCTGCTTGAGCTGCAAATAACGAGTCATAAACCGTGGGCAGGTCCCACCTTTCCTCAGAATCTCGCCTCCACCTTTCGCTCAGTGTCTGCCAACGCCCAGTCGCTCCTGTGCTGCTTGCTACGAACTCGGTTCACCTGGTCCTTGCTGAAGCCCTTGGCCTCGACTGCTGGGTTGTATCCAAGTCCGTTCTTCTGTCCGACCGTCTGCGAGTCCATAGACTCGCTCGTCTTACCATCGGCTCTCTTGTACACCGTAACCACAACAGCTCCGCCCAGACCAAGGTTGTGCTGTAGTGCCACCGTCGTGCCCTTGACTAGCCTGTTGTTGGCCCAGCCACGCAGGTGCCACACCAACTCGGCACACTGTGCAATACCTGTTGCTCCGAGTGGATGTCCCTTGGAGATGAGTCCGCCCGAAGGGTTTATGACCATTTTTCCGCCGTAAGTAATGTCTCCCTTGCGTACCATCTCATGTGCCTTGCCGTGCTCGCTCAACCCAAGTGCATCGATGACGATCATCTCATTGGCTGAAAAGCAGTCATGAAGTTCACAGACCTTGACATCTGAGATCGAAACACCTGCTTCGGCCAGAGCAACCTTTGCAGCATTCTTTGTCATCTCGTAACCCATCAAGTCGATGCTGCTGCGCGAGAACAAGGAAGTCGCATCAGTGGCAAGACATTGACCAGCGATGAGGACTGCCTGCTCCCTGAGGTGTGGTCGAGCATTCAAGAAATCCTCAGACACCAAAACTGCAGCTGCACCACCATCCGAGGTAGGACAGCATTGCAGTTTAGTCAGAGGCTCGTGAATTGATGTCGAGTCCATGATTTGCTGCAGAGTGTATTCGTCCTGAAATTGCGAGTAGGGGTTACGCTTCGAGTGCTCGTGGTTGACTCGGGCGATCTCAGCAAAGTCGCTCTTCTTTGCGCCGTACTTTTCCATGTACTCTCTTCCAGCGTTGCCAAACATCTGAGCAGCACCAGGAGCGTTGGTGATGCCTCTGGTTGCCTTCATCATATCCACAGTTGTACCAGTCGGATTAGTACGGTCCTGGAAGAAACTCTGCAGAGAGCCTGGGAACATCTTCTCGAACCCAACTACCAGAACACAATCGGCAGCTCCGTTGGCAACCATAGTACGCCCAAGGTTGAGACCTGTCGACCCAGTGCTGCAGTTGTTGTTGACGTTGTAGATAGGAATCTGGGTCATGCCGAATTGATAGAATACGCGTTGGCCGCAAGTGCTGTCACCGTAGCAGTAACAGGCGATACCCTGCTCGACATCGTCGTAGTTGATTTGAGCATCTAGCATGGCCTTGACACCGGCTTCAAAGCCTAGTTCTGTATAGTCGACCTTGCCCCTGGGCTTGATGAACTTTGTCATGCCGACGCCAAGGACGTAGCATGGTGCTCTTGTTTTCTTGCCCATGATTGTGTTCGTTGCTTGGTTTGTTGGATATAGGGCTGTGTATATTCTGTATCTATCTCGAGTGATCTTGTCTAATGGTAACAGCGGACTTGACCTTTGACCATCTAGGTAGCGGTTACACGGCGGGAGTCAACAGTGCGGAGAGTGCGGAGAGAGCTCATAGATGCCGAGGTTCCTTTCATCCACCAAAATACATCCGCGGCATCTCTGCCTGGTGAGACGATCAGTCTATACCGATGAGTATGGTATATAGAGTAGATATCATTCCTAGTAGACGTATGTTTCAAACCATTCCAAGTCATCTGTATACCAATGTAGAAAGTCGTTACGGGAAGAAGTGCGTTCAATGGCTGCACGTGGATTGCTTCGCAAACGCCGACAGATGCCGACGTTATCTGAGCATCTTCAGAAAGGAGCTCCAAGACTCGACTTATTCTCCGTGGACTACACTTCTGTATCAACCTTGTAGGCCGTCTAGAGCGTCGATTGTGTGAGTGACAGCAGTGTGAAAACCAAAAGCAGAATATCAGCTGAGTGTGACAACTCAGACACTATATTTCAGTACCTCGACCTCAACTCGATCTATAGCCAATAATGTCAGGCCAACTCCCCACCGACCGCCACAAACCAGAAAAGCCATCAACGACTCCTCAGGAACTCGAAACCGAGACCATCCATGTGGACCTCAAACGTATGGCTACAGACCTCACCTATGGAAAGCAGCTGTCCCAAGGAAAAGGCTTCCGCATCTACGACGAATCCTTTTTCAAACTTCTCGGTTCCAATCCTAGCGTCACCCAAGTTCAGAGCCGAGACTATCAATTCGCACATGAAGCAGGCGTGTACATCAAGTCCACCAACCGTGTCTACTTCACCGCCAACTTTCAGACTTGCGATCCCATCGCGTTGTATTCTGTAGACGCCTCTACCCTCAAAGTCGCAGACGACGACTTCAAAAACGTGGTCCAAGCAAACGGAGCTTGCAACTACAAAGACAAAATCCTCTACTGCTGTCAAGGCGACATGACAAGCCCCTCCGCCCTCGTCCTCGTAGACCCCACATCAGGAACTTCAGAACCCCTCATCAACAACTTCCAAGGCCGCCCCTTCAACAGCGTCAACGACGTAGTAATCCACCACGCCAACGACGAAATCTGGTTTACCGACCCTACCTACGGCTACGAACAAGCCTTTCGACCTTCCCCCGACCTACCATCCCAAATCTACCGCTATAAACCCTCTACAGGTCAGATTTGGTGTGTAGCTGATGGCTTTGTGCAATGCAATGGCCTCTGCTTCTCCCCCTCCTACGACAAAATGTACGTCACAGATACTGGCGCCTGTCAAGCCCACACGGGCCCCAAAGACGGGCACAATTTTTCCATGAACCCGCGTTTGCCGGCTACAATCTACGTCTACGATGTCATTGCCCATGGAACCCAACTCGCCAATCGTCAAACTTTCGCTTACTGTGACAATGGTGTTCCCGATGGGATCAAGTGTGATGAAGAGGGTAATGTGTATTCGGGGTGTGGGGATGGTGTGCATGTGTGGAATGCCCAAGGCACATTGATTGGTAAAATTGTTACTGGGGGTTGTGTGGCTAATTTTTGTTTTTCCAAGGAGGGCATGTGGATGTTTGGGGAGGAGGAGTTTTATCTTTGTAAATTGGGTGCTAGAGGTGCTCTTGTTGGTGTGGAATGTGAATAGAGGATGGAAAGTCAAAAAGGAAAGTTAGGTTTAAGGTGTTGGTGAAGATGAAGTTGTGTTTGTCCCATAGCTGTCCTTACATTGGATCTTTGGTTTGAGAATCGTTACACAAGTGTCTTTTCTGTACTTGCCTAAGTGACCTCCATTGTGATCAGCATGTCATGTCTACAGCAATGCCTCGTTATCCAGTTCCATAATCGAATGACATGAACCAGGGAAAGAAGTCACGACGAGGATCCCATCGCTCCTTCGATGTATCATCCAAATTATACTCCTTCCTTGGGTCAGGCGCACCCCTGTCACGTTGGAAGGCACGATCAGTCGTTCCTCCTCATCTCATGGAGTACCGTACCTTCCATGGCTGCCAGCCATGTCATGTTTCATGGATGAAACTTCATGCACTCCAAAAGCACGGCCAATGTGTAAGTAGACAGCCCATTGAGAGTCACGTCGAAGCGGTAAGGAGTAGATCATTTGTATTCTGGTATACAACATTAAGATCCTCGTCTATGATCTGGGAAGGAGCATAGTCAATCGCCAAAATACAACAAAGCGGAACGAGTGCAGCCACCACGAAGGGCCCAACCATCTAGATGAAAACTTCTAGAAGAAAAACAACAAACAAAACTTTTTAGCATCGGAGACCTCGTGTCGTTGGTATATTGGAAAGCAGAAGAATGAAGAGGGAAAAATCAACCCAAGCGCCCCGTTTTTGAGTGAAAGGAAGAAAAAAACGCCATGGAACACCAATCGCTGGAACGCAGGACGGGATATAAGGCCGTCGAAGAATAACGGCAGAGCAGTAGAGGGAGATGGGAGGCAGAGAGTCGAGAAGATGGAGAGGAGGCGCTTATGCAACAGCAAGAGCAAGACGCTGGCGTTCTCTCTCCATGGCAAACACCTTTCTGCTCATCTCAAGCACAGCCTCAAAGCCCTCGCGGCCCTTGATGGCATTCTGCTTGAAGCGCTCGACGGTAAAGTCCTCGATGCTGTTCTTGATCTTTTGCCAACCGCCGCAAAAGGCGGTGATTTGAGCGGATTGCTGGAAGATTGTGCGGGAGGTAAGGCCGGCGGGCGAGGGACGGTAGACGACGGTTTCGCGGACGGAGACGAGGTCGTTGAAGGTCATGTTCATGCTGCACATGGTGACCTTCTTGGCGGCAGGATCGACGTACGAGGTCTCGTAGACTTGCGAGACCTCCTGGCCACCGAAGAAGGAACTGAGCCACTTGGGTGCGGATTGCTTGCAGGTGATGAGACGTTCGGTGCGGAGCTGAGACGAAAGTCAGCGACTGGTCGTGAAAGTGAGGCATTGCAGCAAAAAGACTTACAATACCAGTGGCCGGGTCGACGTGACGCGAAATGGTGTCGACGGCGATAACGTGGGTACTCTTGTCGTTCCACGGGCAGTATTTACGCCAGTTTGCAGTCGACACCTCCTCCCACGAGTAATCAAACTCATGCTGTGACTCGAAAAACTTCATTGCTGCAAAAAATGGACTGGACGAGCGAGAAACCGGAGTCGTGTGTCGAAAGAGTGCTAGATATACGGAACGCGGACTGTTGGCCGGCAGACGGGAGGGAGCGTTGGGGGCCTTTTGTTGGTCCTTGGTTTTTGCGTTTTCTGGTTGCGGTGCTGAAGAGCTGTACAGCGTCGACGGAGAAATGGCAGATTTGGGATGTCGCGTGAGCAGAAAAGAGAGTCGTTCACTGGTGTCGTGTGCTTCGTTACTGAAGATATGGAAAAAGGGAAAAAGAGCGTTCACGTTGCGAGTTTCGGTCTTTGTTGGCGCGGCGGCATGCGTTCTGTGGCCAAAAATCTTCTTGAATCGCGCCCGCGCCTTGTCGTCCGCCGATCTCGACAAGCCTAGACACGCCCATTGGCTCTTGTTCCCATCCTCTCACCTGGGTGACACGCTATTCTTTGCTGATCTAAATTCATATTCGTGCAAGTCGTATGCAGCACATTCAAATGATACCAGACACGATCCCATTCCGGGTCGGACAAAGACAATTCTCATCTTCGACAGTCAGCTCCCTTGTTGCGGCCGCTGACTCGCTTTTGCATGTGAAAGTCTCCTGGCCAAGGTTCCGGTTCTTCCTCGTCCATCTCGAACTCTAATCTCTACCCGCAAAGATCTGAAACTCTGCTTGATCTGCTTGCTGACCATGCAGAGGACGAGTGGATCTATACCACAGGCCATCAAGGTGTTGGAGTAGAGGACTGGACATGACGTTTCATTGTTCGCCTTAGGCCTCCTAGATACCCCAGGACTTGTGCTACTTCTCAGCCTGACCTTCATAAGCTTGTAGTTCGTCAGCCTTCTCTTGTTCAGCTTGCTTCTTCTTCTCTGCCGCTTCCTCCATTCGTTGCATTCTTGCATTCCTCCATCCTTGTCCGTACTTCTCGAGCACCCAGAGGATAGGTGAAAACAGTATCACCACACCTGCTATAAAGGTAAAACACCATCCTCTACCCATGCGCTCAATCATGATAATTATGATGGCGGTACCACCAGCTCCCATGAAGCAGCGCACGAGATTGTTTGCTGCTGTCGCCGTCGAGGGACTGAGCGGATACAGGTCAACCAGCATGACACTGTTGCAGTTGAAAGCCCCTGTCAAGCAGAGTCCAATGAAAAACAGCAAAACCAGGGGTGCTGCTAGATTGGCCTCCACGTGCATGACCCAACCGTAACAAAGCAGAGCTGCATCACCTACAAGGACCAGCGGCCATGTCACTTGAATGCGGGCCTTCTCGAGTGGAAAGTCTTTGAGATCGGTGGCCCGCTTCTTGTCGACTGGGAATCCGTGCTTGCCAGCTAAACGGCGAAAGTTCCAATCGAGAAGCGTTCCGCCTAAAATCGGTGCAATCAGACAGCCCACTCCGAATGGAATAAAGCAGAGACCTATCTGAAGATCGTTAAAGTCGTAGATCAAGCCGAACAGATATGGCATGCTGGCAGTTACATCGTAAAATGCTGTATACACCAACGAGTTGTAGAGTAACAGGAGTCCAGTGTCTTTCTCAAAGACTATCTTGAGTGTCTTCAAAGGATTGGGGAACCGTAACTTTCGAGCCTTGATCAGGCGGGCTTCCTCGAGACGGATGCTTTCGCGGGTTACTGTGCGAGTCAAGGCAGGTGTTTTGGCGGCCTTTCTCTCATGGAGATAGTTTATTAGTGATCTGTTCCAGCTTTGAGGTTTGATGGCTCCATTGCCAACAACGTTGCGACCAGTCTCCGGGAATGCGATGAGAAATGGTACCAGGTAACAGGCACTGAGAATGACCAGGAACCAGAAGATAGATCTCCAACCCAAGAACTGTGCAAGGATGCCTCCAAGCACTGGCCCAAGCGCAGGGGCGACCATCGGACCAGATGTAACATAACCCATGAATGTGCCTCTTTCCGCACTCGTCGCTATATCAGCGACGACTCCACTTCCTAGTGCGATTGTTGCACCGCACCCAGCACTTTGCAGGCATCTCAAAATGAGCAGAGAGACGTAGTCCTGACATAGCGCAATGCCTATGCAAGCACCGATGTAGATGACGAAGCATAAAAAGTATGCCGGCCGCCTACCAGCCATGTCAGCCAGGTCGCCGATGATAGCTGGTGCTATTCCTTGGGCGATCATATATGTAGTTAATGTCAGGTTGATCAGTGTCGCAGAGACATGGAATTCCTCGGTCAACGAATTGAGAGCCGGGAAATATATATTGGCAGACACCGATTAGGAAGTCAACGATAAGTCCCATTTGAGCAGAGCACATAGACTTACAGCAGAAAAGAACCCTGCGCATGCTGCTAGGAGAACAATAAACCTCTTCTGACTGGCAGTGAAAACGGTATATGGTGGTTCAGAAACACTAGACTCGACATCTCGCAGATCGTAGTCCTCCATAGATGAAGCAGCCCCGTCCTCATCACGGGAAGTTGACGTCGAGACATTGTGAATAGATTCAACTGCTTCCTCAGAATGGGTTTGTTTCTGGTTTCGATCTTGTTCGTGGAATATATGTCGGTTGGCTCCAAAACCATTAGGGCTCATGATTTCGCCTTCGTGGGTCTGCTCATTGTGTCGGCTTTCTCGAAATGATGGCGGGCGAGACATGCAGAGATTGATGTTGATGTCAGAAAATAAGGTAGGTAGGAAAGAAAAGCGATCACCCAAATCAACCTACTGATTGCGTGCCTACAGTGCCTATCAACGCTTCTAGGGCAATGCCTCAATGCTGCGTTAGAGGCGACTGGCGATAGGGCGATGAGGCTCTTCGATGAATTTGCCGGTCTCCGACATCGCATGCCGGCATCATCATGATGTCGCCGATGAATGGCGCGGGACAGAAGAAGCAAGTCAAGATGATTGTGATGTTGAAGCTGACACGATGGCTACGAAGGTCAGCAAAGGCTTCCGACGCTGAAGCCAAGACAAACGCCAGTCCGGGAAAGAGCTACGTAGGCGAGAGTTCACATGCGACATGATGCTTTAACCTCCGTGGTCAACAGTCGCGTCAACAAGATATAGGACACCATGGCCGATATCACGGCAGTGTTCAATACGGCGCTGAAAGCTCGTAATGCGCCACCATTAACATCACATCGTTACTCGGTCGATCGACTGGACGAATTCCTAAAGGAAGCATACAGCATTGTACGTTCAGAAGCTCTGGGGGAGGCACTCACAGAGTCTGACTCAAATACAGAATGCCCGTATAGCAGACCTCACTGCATATCTTCGCGCCATCAGACCATCCTACCTGTCCACTGCCCCCGCACCTCGACGACCGCAACGACAGAACTCTACCGACCACAAACCCGCTCAGGATGCAACGCAAAGGAATTTGTCCGACACCGAAAGAGCCTCGATTGACGCCGAGGCAAAGACAGTTTTGCGACAGTTGCATGCCGCTGTCGAGCGTATAAGTCAAACCGAGCAGATCAGACAGGACACGGCCTCTCACATTGCGCTACGCAAACGCAACCAAGGCGGTCTAGGTGCCATTGGAAGATGGGCAGCTGGCGGAGCTGTCACTGCGAAGAGTGCAGAAGAAGAGGTGGAAGAGGCCAGGCAAAAGATGCTCAATGCACACCGAGAGAGTATCGTGTGGTTCCTGCAGGCCAAGCTCAGAGAAGCTGGTACTCTTCAGAGCACCATGATGGAGATCAGGATACAACGTGAGGTCGAAAAGAGCAAGAGCGTGCTATACAAGGCGAAGAGCAGTGCCATCTCTCACCAAGGCTTCGATGCTGCTTTGGAATCCGAGAAACCAGTAACACAAGGACAGGAGAGGGCAGAGCCTCAATTGAGTGAAGAACAGATGCAACTCTTTGCACAAGAGAACCAAGACATGATGAAGCATTACCAGGACACGTTAGATCAAGTCCGGTGAGTAAATCGTATATCGATTCTTGAACGAACCATTACGCTAATCCGAAAAACAGCACGGCGGAACGGTCTCTCATCGAGATCTCAGAACTACAGTCAACTCTCGTCACCAACTTGACTGAACAAAACGAGCATATTGAGCAGCTAGTGCAGGATTCCTTCTTCACGACAGAAAATGTTGGAAGGGGAAACAAGGAGCTCAAGCGGGCAAGCGAACGTCCCAGCGGTGCAAGGATTCTATTCCACAGCACATGCGCATTCTGTGCCTTCCTCGTCGTGTGGGACTTGATATTCTAGGACCCAACGCATATTCACATGCAGTCGCTTCACTTGAGGGCAATCGGCGTTTGGCCAGAAAGCGGGTTAAAACCGAGCGGCATGATCAAGCGAAGCGCTCAAGCCTCGGAACGTCGTGGTGAGCACGAGGACGTGGGGATCCCGAGGTAGTCGATAGGGTACAAGCACATATTGGCGTGATGTAGACGATACAGACAGCTCGTCTTCTACCATGTCCTCCATCTCTCATTTTGTTGTATCGATATCCAACAATCAGTCCACCTTGCACTCAGCCGATTTCCGTGCTCTATCTTCAGGCTGAGTTCGTGTAGCCCGCCAAGACTCGGATCCTGCCTGCCTTTCCCTCCGCATTACTTGATTGAAACCCCGCCGGTGGTGTGCTCCAGGAGACAAAAATGGTTTCGTCTTCGACTTCATCAGACCCTCAATCTCGCCTCCAACAAATCACATCTCACATGTCTACCACAAACACCATGAAGGCCTCATCTTTCGGAGCAGACATTGTGCCTCAGGCACCTGAAGATCCCCTGTTTGGATTGATGGCCGCCTTCCGCCGCGACACTGATTCAAGCAAGGTCGATCTTGGTATTGGCGCCTACAGAGACAACAACGCAAAGCCCTGGGTGCTACCCGTTGTCAAGAAGGTGCGCATACATGTCTTGTGGCTTCCCTTTGGACACAAACAAATATCCATGGGAAACATGTACTTGTGATTACGGCGAACTAATAAATTTGTTATCTAGGCCGATGACCTCCTTCGTCAAGACCCCAACCTCAACCACGAATACTTACCCATCGCTGGTCTCGCCGACTTCACTACCGCCTCGCAGAAGCTGATCTTCGGCGCCGATTCGCCCGCCCTCAAGGAGAAGCGCGCTGTTGCCCTTCAGACCATCTCAGGAACCGGAGCTGTACACTTGGGCGCCGCTTTCCTGGCCAAGTTCTATAACCCCCCCAACTCCGAGGCCAAGACCATCTACGTTTCCAACCCTACATGGGCCAACCACAACCAGATCTTCTCCAATGTCAAGCTTCCCATCAAGAACTACCCATACTTCTCGGCCGAGACCAAGGGTCTTGACTTCAAGGGTATGGTTCAGACGATAGAGAATGCTCCGGAGGGCAGTGTTATCCTGCTGCACGCTTGTGCGCACAACCCCACAGGTGTCGACCCTACTCAAGATCAGTGGAAGGAGATTGCCTCGCTCATGAAGAGCAAGTCCCAGTTCCCCTTCTTCGACTGCGCATACCAAGGCTTCGCATCTGGCGACTTGAACAAGGATGCCTGGGCCATTCGTTACTTCGTCGAGCAAGGCTTCGAGATGTTCGTCGCTCAGAGTTACGCCAAGAATTTTGGTCTATATGGCGAGCGCGCTGGCTGCTTCCACTTTGTCACTGGCCCTTCTTCTGATGCTGCTGATACCGCAGTTCGTGTCGGTAGCCAGTTGGCCATTCTCCAGCGTTCCGAGATCAGCAACCCTCCCGCGTACGGTGCCCGGATCGCATCAGTCATTCTTAACGACGAGAAGCTGTTCGCCGAGTGGGAGGAGAACCTTCGTGAGATGAGTGGCCGTATCATTTCGATGCGCAAGGCTCTCAAGGGCAAGCTTGATGAGCTGCAAACGCCTGGCAACTGGGACCACATCATCAACCAGATTGGCATGTTCAGTTTCACTGGCTTGACCGAGAAGCAGGTCTTGAAGATCAGATCCGATGCTCACGTCTACATGACCAAGAATGGCAGAATCAGTAAGTGCTATCCCGGTATTGCTCACAAACAATGTACTGATCATTCGTAGGCATGGCTGGTCTCAACACCAATAACGTCGAGTACTTTGCCAAGGCTGTCGACAAGATCGTCCGCGAGACTTCGTAGATTCGTCTCACCAAACAACGACAGGAACAGAGGGTTGTCTCTGTCATGTAGTCATGAACGAAAATAGCATTGGTGGAGTAAGTGCATTAATTGGGTATTCGGTGGGATATCACTCTGCAGGACGATTCCTTCGGGAAAGGAATCAAAACATCGTTTAGTGGGTCGAGGTTCTCACCCATCGATCTTTTGCCTGTCAGTGCTCGTTATGAGTGTCTCCGCTTGTGGTTTCTTGATCGAAGAGTAGAATGCACGGCTGGGGCCCCCCTTGGGTCGGCACTTAATTTTTGAAAGGACCGGGCCGAGTGCAGCCCGCCGATGTCGACTCTCTCCATGTCCGATTTGCCGCCCATTGGAGTTCAGGCATTTTCTCTTCTTCATTGACGACGCGTCCAGCTTTACGGCAGACCAGGATATTCGAACAAAGGCGGTCCAACGGATCATATCACGCTCATTCCCAAGCGCCAATCACGATCGGGAGCCCCGAAATCGTCCACATCATCCCCGCATTAAAGTCACCCGCCCGCTTTGCTCACACCAAACTTACCTAGGCAATGGCCACCCGCCTCAGTCTCATCTCCAGACACCTTGACCAGAGACCTCAAGTCGAATTGAACACACCATACGCACACGAGCGCCAATCTAGTCCCCCAGACGACATACTATACAGCCCACTACCCGCTGTTCAAGAAGAGAAGAAGACCAACATGTCGAGCCAACCGCCCCACCCGGCCCTGCTCATCCCAGGCCCCATCGAGTTCGATGACCAGGTTCTGCAGTCCATGAGCCACTTCAGGTACACCAGGCGCATTCTTCTCAGGTCAAACATCGACTGACACTCGCAGCGAGTCCCACGTCGGCGCACCCTTTGTCAAGACATTCGGCGAGACCTTGACCATGCTCCGCAAGCTGTTCCAGACCGAGGATCCCGCTTCTCAGCCCTTCGTCATCTCCGGTTCTGGTACTCTTGGCTGGGACCAGGTCGCTGCCAACCTTGCTGAGCCTGGTGATGATGTCCTGGTCCTGCACACTGGTTACTTTGCCGACAGCTTCACCGATTGTTTCGAGACGTATGGCGTCAAGGCTACCCAGCTCAAGGCTCCCATTGGCGATCGTCCTCAGCTCGACGAGGTCGAGAAGGCCCTCAAGGAAAAGAAATACAAGCTCATCACTGTCACTCACGTCGACACGTCGACCGGTGTTCTCAGCGAGATCGAAGCCCTCAGCAAGCTCGTCCACAAGGTCAGCCCCGAAACGCTGGTCGTTGTCGATGGTGTCTGCAGTGTCGGCTGTGAGGAGATTCAGTTCGACAACTGGGGAATCGACTGTGTTATCACCGCCTCTCAGAAGGCCATTGGATGTCCAGCAGGTCTGAGCATCGTCATGGCTTCTGGCCGTGCCATCAAGTCTTTCCAGAGCCGCAAGGTCCCTCCTACCTCATACTTTGGCTCGTGGAAGAACTGGATGCCGAGTGCGTATCATCTCTCGACTCTCCTTAGAGCTAATGCTAATTTGGCGCAGTCATGCAAAACTACGAAGCCGGCAAGCCCTCATACTTTGCTACTCCCTCGCCCCAGCTCGTTCACGCTCTTCACACCACACTTACTCAGATCACCTCAGTACCTTTGGCCGACCGCTTCGCTGCTCACCGCAAGGCGTCGCAAAAGGTCAAGAAGGCTGTTGCCGACCTCGGTCTCAAGCAGCTGGCCGAGAAGCCGGAGAACCAAGCCAATGGAATGACCGCCATCTACCTCCCCAAGGGCATGACTCCTCCGGATGTTTTGCCCAAGCTTATGCAGCGCGGTGTTGTCTTTGCTGGCGGTCTGCACAAGCAGATTGCTACTCAGTACATTCGCTTTGGTCACATGGGTGTAAGCGTCACTGACCCCAACCGCGATGACGTTGACCGTGCTCTCAATGCACTGAAGGAGGGCATCACAGAGGCACAGCAAGCCATGGATATGTCCGCTAGATAGACAAAAGTATAATGACTGTATCTTGTGTATTCTAGGAAACTGGCGTATTCATTGTTCAGAAGAAATCATGACCAGTGATAGTGATGTTGAAAACGATACATTCTTGTTCATAAAATCTTACGCTACTGTTCTCAACGCAAAATCTTGCTTGTGGCCAACATTTCGGCTTCAAATCTCGTTCTCAACCTTCTAAACAATATCAACATGAATCTGCCAGGTCTCGGTATAGCAGCACCCACCTCTTCGGACCGTACGCCCCGGACCTGAGGATCTAAGCATCTGTTACCCACGTGGAATACATGATCAACAAGACGTAGGGTTCCTGGGCATGTCGCGGCGCCAAGCACAGAGACAAACTCTTTTGAGCCTCAACCCGCGGAGTGCCGTCCATACCTTATATCATTCCCGGCTTCGACATTCAGCTAGCAACGTCCGGTGCTGGCCGCTCCGCTTGCAAAGAATTTACTCCTTGTGCCTGGTCGCCTCCGCACTCGCTTTCAGAGTTTCTTCTCGCGATGGCCGGATCGGCGTTTATGCCCTATGGTGTATCGTCATCGGGGACATGATTTTAATTGATTGTATGCCTAGGTTCACTTTCTTTCGGGAACAACCTCTGCTTAGACCTGCGTATGCCATGAGGTCCGTACGACAGTTGCATGCATAGGCAAGCCTATCTCCGTATGTGTCACATAGATTGCAGAACAGAGCACATTATAGTCGGCTACTCGACTCGGCTTACTCCATTGACCCAAGTGCTGATGATGAGTGTGTAGGTTTGTATTGTATGACGCCACATGAATTGACACCAGCATGGTCACTAGACCAAGTAGTGGCGTCCGGATATAATTGCTTCATCTATCCATCAGACATGTCTTGCTAACTCTCTTGATACTATCAGCAGCATGGAATCTGGATGCAACATTCTCTTTTTCAAAGAGACAAACTGGTTACAGTGCTCAACCGTGCTAGCTACAGTTTTATACCAGCTACCGAGAGTTAGGTTGTCTCGACGCGAACAACTGCTCCGCGACTCATGGTACTCTTATGCATATCCGATTCCGCAAATGGATCACACTGCTGTTCCCCACTATCCTGCGGATATGCCCCGGAGTTCATTGAGTTTAACGAAATGGTCTTGGTAACGACACTCCGCGGATCTCAGTTCTAGTCTTCTACTCCTGACACATGGGCAAAGGTAGTACATCCACCTTCTTTACGCACGCTCGATTGCAGTCCACTATCGCCCGCGGAGTCGCCTCATGCTACTACACAGTAATGCTTTACCGACCAGTCGTTGTGGCCAAGAAGTGGTTCTCTCACCGTCTGGAGAAGTCAACTCGAAGCATGTAGGATATAGACGCTCAATTGTGTGCTTGGCATGACTGTCGTCCTGTACTGTCTGCGGTCACCCAAGCACCTAATTCTATGGAGACATTGGTTATGGGTATACTACCAGACGAGATGGGATTGTCTTTTCGCCCCATCACAACAAAGGCTATGCAAGCTTGGTCTTAAGCCTCACGTCAGATCATGACATGCTGCTAACCGGACGAAGAGCATGGATGGGCCTTGACTCGTGGATTGCAGCATCAAGCACCATGATATACGTCCAAGCTTGTATGAACATCATCAAAGTTTTGCTCTACACCTGGGGCTTGCTTCATACCAGATAATGCCGTTGACATACGCTTAGCCGCGGGAAATTGCTATGCAAGTGTTCGATGGCATTGCATCATTATTAGAGGTTTGCTAGACAGGGGAACCACACCCTCGACTACCTCCTTGGCAAGAATGTTATGCTTCTTGACGTCCGCGGTATGATGGCGATCATCGTCAGGCGCTGTCCCCGAGAGACAGTAAACCCGTGATGGAAAGATCTCACATTTGAGATCACAGTAGTCGATGGGCAAAGGCAGAAGACTCTCTGGATATATAACAGTCATGCTGTCTGCTGTCCCAGACTGAACATCAATCCAATCCACTACTTCATTATCACAACTTCAAGACACATTCGCTCTTCTACTCTATTCTTCACCACCCCAACCACAACACAACAAATCAACCATGCGTTTCACCCAGACCTTCTTTGCTGTTGCAGCTCTTGCTGCTGTTGGCTTCGCCGACGACAATGGCCCCTGTGACGACCAGAATGACAATGGCGTCGTCTGCAGCAACGGCACTCCTGTCAGCAGCAATGGCGTTGCAATCAACACCAACACCGTCACCAACACTGTCACCGGTACTGATGCTTCCTCGACCACCAACCCTCGCCTTTCGGTCATCTCGTCCACCGATACCGACATTCTGGTCTCGACCACCCGCAGCGTCGTTCTCGACACCACTTCCCTTCCCCACTCTCTTGATACTCGCACATCCACCTACCTGAACACGGTCGTCCAGACTTTGGACTCGGCGTACACCACCAACACGCTCAACACCAACACCGTCACCGCCACAAGCAGAGTTGGAGGCAACGCTGCTACTACTACCACTGCTGCCACCAACACTGTCACTACTGGCACTTCTGCGTCGAGCTCCACTACCAACGGTGCTGCCGGTACTTTCCAGACTGGATTCGCTCCTTTTGGCGTTGCCATTGCCGCTCTTGGTTTCGCTGCTGCCCTCTAAGCGTGAAGTATATGAGTTTTAACTGGAGAGAGCTTATCAGGAGGAAAAAAGCTGCGAGAGAAATGCAGCGTGGGCCTAGAGGTATCAGAACCAAGTGTCAGCTGTCAAAGCTGGATAGGATAGCTATTTGGGGTCGGTTATGAATGAAGGAGATATATGTATGTAATATTGTATGTAGCCAATTTGTTTTTCCTTGACCTATCTTGAAGTCATTCCTGATTCTCTTTGTGTCTTTGTGATGCCTTCTGTCGATTGGTGATTTGAAAGAAGAGTGTAAGCAGTATAGCGTTCAGAAAGAGGTCAAGCATGGTCTGATGTCGATTTGGAGGAGTGGTTGGCTTGACGTTGGCAACAGCTCGGATGGCTGCACCCGAATGCGAGCGGGTGTTGCCGTCGTCGACCAATGCAAACGATTCAATTGGCCGAGGCAGACGGTGGTGTTAGATGAACGATGACACGAGGGGTTCTGTGCCTCGATGACAAAGTAATTACTAGCTGCTTCTTCAGTATCTCCTGACTCTGACATCCTTCGCCTTCTCTCCTTTCGAAGTATTGATATCCATTATCGTCCTCCAACGACAGCCGTGGCCAATTGACCTGTTGCCTTGACCCCGCGAACAGACCTCAGTCCGAAAGGCTCAGTGACAGTCTACCGAGCCATCTCCGCCGCCGCAAAACATCTTTCTCCCTCGCAAGCAGTTCGCCCTCAGCAGTCCCCAACGCACAGCACAACATGTCCTTCTCATCACTCGTATCCGACCTGACATACCGCGACCGCAATGGTGGCGGCGACGACAGGCGTTCGACCATGTCGCGACAGGTCTCGACCATGTCTCGTGCCCGATCTTACGCCAGCACCGCAGCCACGAGCGTCAGCATCACTGGAGACATCTCAAGTCAACTTCACGGTGGTTACAGCCATCCGCTGGCTCGCGCATGGCAGGCTGAGCGCCAACTGACCAAGTCGATGCTCATCTACCCCCTGTTCATCACCGACAACCCAGACGAGGAGACTCTAATCCCCTCATTGCCTGGACAATACCGCCGCGGTCTCAACAAGCTCGTACCCTTCCTCCGCCCTTTGATCGCAAAGGGCCTCAAATCGGTCATCCTGTTCGGTGTGCCGCTCCACCCTGATGCAAAGGACTCCCTGGGCACTTCTGCCGATGACCCAACCGGCCCCGTCATCGCCTCGATCCGCCTGTTGCGCAAGGCTTTCCCTGCTCTCTTCATCACCGCAGATGTGTGTCTCTGCGAGTACACCAGCCACGGTCACTGTGGCATTCTGCGCGAGGATGGCAGTCTGAACAACGCTCTTTCGGTCGACCGCATCTCGGATGTCGCCATGGCATATGCTGAAGCTGGTGCTCACTGCGTTGCCCCCTCAGACATGAACGATGGCCGTATTCGCGCCATCAAGCTCAAGCTCATCGAGGCTGGTATTGCACACAAGGTCGTTCTCATGTCATACTCTGCCAAGTTCAGTGGCTGTCTGTACGGCCCCTTCCGTGATGCTGCTGGCAGCTCACCGTCATTCGGTGACAGAAGGTAAGACCTGATTCCTACATCTCTGCCCTCTAACATACTGATATTCCTCTTCTTAGATGCTACCAACTTCCCCCTGGCGGCCGCGGCCTCGCCCGCAGAGCGATCGTACGCGACATCAACGAAGGTGCCGACATCATCATGGTCAAGCCCGCCTCTCAATACCTCGACATTATCAGTGACGCAAAAGAGATTGGCAAGGATTTGCCCGTTGCCGCATACCAGGTCAGCGGTGAATATGCTATGATTTGCGCTGCCGCCAAGGCTGGCGTGTTCGACCTCAAGACCATGGCTTTCGAGGCCACCGAGGGCATTCTTCGTGCTGGCGCGAGCATTGTCGTTTCGTACTTTACTCCCGACTTTTTGGATTGGCTGGATAACTAGACTGTTGGTGTTTGACCGAGCAGGACACTGGTTTGTCTTTGCTTCATGCAACCTCTACCTCTATCGCCCTTCTTGCTGCATACCCTGATCGATGGGTAGGAGTTGTTTTCTTTCTGAGGACGGCGTTTTTTTGCTCCGAGGTTCTGCTTTACGGCCTCGTTGCTTTTCTTTCTGAGCGATCTTCCCTGCTTTTCCCCTGGCGTGTGTCAGACCTCTTTTTGTTATGATACCAAAAAGACAACCAATGAACCTCTCATCTCGACTCTAATTTATGACTAAATCTTCTCGACCAACGTTATGCGATCACCACAGAGTCCTACATGTCCCTAAGATGTCATGTTGTTTTCTGTAGACACGGCAACACCTGCGTCAGGTGCGACAGGTTCATCCCCATTGAATAAGGGCGACCCTGTCTTCGTATCATCGACTGAGTACATACGTTGATCCTCGAGTACTTCATGCCCAATATTACCATGGCATGTCTGCTCAGAATTCGTCAGATGACTAACTGTACTCACTATGCCATACCGCTTTAAATGAAGACGATCGACTTGTTCAGAGTTTGGGAAGTGGCTGTCGTGAGTGTCCCGACTCGTGCCGCTGCTAATCGAGTTTCTCGTCCATGCGACTTGACAGAAATTTCGGGAGCATCATAATATGGTAGATTTCGATCGCACGAAGACACTTTCATCTGTTTCAGATCATCAGTTGCGCTTGAAGCATGCATCTCATGCTGCTTAACGATGAGGTTGAAGTGTTGGGTGTGCGGACGAGGTAAGAGTCGAAGTCCGGGCGGTCTTGACGTCTCGCAGCCGCACTCTTCAACTTTTCTGAACGTCATTCCGTCCTTACGTGATTGTTTGCTCTAACCCCCATAGGCTTATGCATACTGGACATTGCCAGCTCAGCATTCTCTTGCGAATCGTGGACCATCAGGATGTCGTTCATGCATAAAGTCTTACCGATCCTGCGGAGCCCGATGCCTCTCGCTACTTGCAGTAATCATGATCGTTGTCTTGGGTCTTGACATGGACCCAGGAACGGCTCCCAGAGATCTTGTCCATCCAGCCGGAATCGATCTGTCTGCTTGGCTTTCCAAAGCGGTCGATGCTCCGCCCAGAAGTTTTCCTTCTTCACTCTCATCCTTGTAGACATCAACCTTAATCGACCAGCCCTGGAGAAGCAGCTTCCGCCTTCATCGCATCGTGCCAATCAGGAGTTTGACATGACATTTCGGTCTGCACCTCCGATGACAACCAAGCGAAGATGATCAAGCAAGAGTTGCAGCTTTTAGTTCACTATGGACATTTGCGCGTGGTCCCGTCTATGTCCTATGTTGACTTCTTCAGGTGGTAGGTCTTGCATCATGGCAGATGATGGTACCTGTGATATCTCGAGCCGGAGGTCAGCAAGTAAGTAGAGATGTTGAGTGGATGTGACTGCCATCTTCGTGGCCGGAGTACCACTTGCTTCTTCCTCACGATCTGTTCGAGCCATTCACTATTCGAAAATGGTGCGGCGTTCATCCACCACTTCGACCTTCGCGACTCAACGGGTAGATAGTAACCACGGAGGCAGAGATGACAGAACCAACTCTACCAATCCCGCTACCGACGTCGTTATACCGTCCACTTTGTTGAACGCAATCACGACTGGTCCATACATATCGCACCCAAACCAGTTCCAGAGTGAGGGTCCTCAAGACACAACCAACAGCTTCGATGTGCGCGAAGTTGCACAGCAACTGCACAAAGAAACGTCCCGCATCCTAGACCGCTCTGCGAGTGTCTCTATCGCTGAATTAGCACGCAACCCAGCGTCCAAGACCGAACATGAGTTCCGCAAGACCAGCCTTGAACCGAATTTTGGTTCGACCTTGAAGAATCAGGGGTTGAGCCCACGCCACAGAGACCAAGGCCGCCATGACTTGTCCACTGTGACAGAAGGAAAAGTCACGGCGACCCAAAACCGAGCGACCACCGACGACTACTTTGGTAACTACAGCATTGGAGCACAAGGTCCTCGACTTCATCGACGCACTTCATCAGACAGAAGCGTTTCAAGGAAGGCGCCTCTGGACGAACCGAGTCCAACCCATCCAAGTCCATTGCGATTACAGAGCAGGAACCATTCACAAAGTGTTGACGACATCGACGTTCGAATTAGCACACAGAGATCTCGACGATCTACGGCAGGTGCATCTCGTAAAGAGAGTATCGTACAGCGCTCTGCTTCTATTGTGCTCGAGACCGTCGAGAATGTGAAACAGGCCATACGAAGGAGTAGCATCTACGACGTCTACGAGAAGGCGAAAGAACGTGGTGTCGAGTTGCAAAGGAGCAAATGGGCCATGCGACTCTTCGAGTACACCTTCTATCTCATACTCGTCGCCTTTGTCTACTTCGTTCTGGTGGGTGTACCCCTCTGGAAAGGCGCTGTATACTGGTTGTATTGGGTTTTTGATCACAAGTTTGCTGTTGCTGGCACTTGGTATGTTATACCACTACCACGAAGGCTTACCTGACTGGTATATGTAGGTCCGTCACCATTGGAATCGCCTTCCTATACGCTTATACTCCACTCCTTGTCTTCTTCGAAACAGATCCAACTATGCCTGCCGACATTGACAACATAGATCCCAATCGAACACCAGGTGTTCACAACACAGCACTAATGATACCCTGCTACAAGAGTGCCAAGATTATTGGTCCTACTCTAGGGGCAGCCCTGAAGATCTTTCCACCTTCGCACATTTTCGTCATCGCCAATGGAAACAGTCCAACACCTCTCGATGATACCGAGGTCGTATGCCGCCCGTACGGAGTCAACCACGTCTGGTCGCCAGTCGGCTCCAAAATCGTAGCCCAATTTGTCGGATGCTATGCCGCTCGCGGATTCAAGAATGTCCTTCTTATTGATGACGACTGTGCTCTTCCTCCCAACTTCCCCATCGTTAGCGACAGGATGACACCAATGATCAAGTGTATAGGCTACACGATCAAATCTGTGGGGCCGGAGTCATCTCGAGGTACCTTGTGTCAACAAGCACAAGACTTGGAGTACAAGATCAGTGGTATTCAGCGAGCCTTGGCCGGATATGTTGGTAGCGCGACTTTTCCTCACGGAGCAATCTCTCTCTGGGATCGCGAGTTTCTGATCCAAACATTCTACAAACACCCTGGCTTTAGCGTCTCTGAGGACTGGTTCTTTGGGCATGTGGCTAGGCAGCTCGGTTCCCGGATAACAATGTGCACCTCTGTGTTTATCGAGACGGAAACACTAAATGCCGTCTTCTTCAGCTCTGGAGGTGCCCGAGGAGGCTTTGGCGAGATGACTATCTTCAAGCAACGATTCCACCGCTGGAACTTCTTCTTTGTCAATGGCATGTACTACAACATGGCTTATATTCTGGGTTCCTGGAAACTCGGCTTTTGGGAAATAGGAGCAAAGCTGTTTGTGTTCCAAGAAGTTTATGAAACACTGTTGTATCTTTTGTCGCCATTCGTGCTTCCCATCTCGATCATCGTACGCCCAGCCTTCTTCGAATACCTTTTCGCAGGCACGTTTGTGTTGTATTTCCTCAACGCCATCATCTTCAACGAGCTTCATCTGAGGTTAAAGAAGGAGAGAGTGGGGTCTATATGTGTCTACCTTTACTACATGCCTTACAAAGTCGTACTTACCTTTGTCAACGTAGGCAGCTGCTACTGGTCACTATATAAGTACGCTCAGTACTTCGCTCGACGCCATCCAAAGATTGTCGAAGATGAGAAAGCAGTTGATGTGGTTCTCAGAATGGAAGAACAGCACGACACTCTAGCTAACGAGGGTCGACGCATGACGATTACAGCAGTCGGTGCTCAAACTCAAGGATCAGTAGTGGAAAAATCACCGTCGGGACCCACCGAGCGTAAAATGACAGTCACCACGCTGGGTCCAAAACTCGACATCCCGGACATCCACGATATTCATCCCATGTCGCCAGTGGTCGAGCAACCCGAACAATTAGCTCCAGCAATCAGGCTCCAAGGCGAACGCGTCAGTTTCAGCTCTAGAAGAAGCAACAGCCCAGCCGTACAAATTGAACGATTGTCTAGCCATAACTCTGAAGGCATATCACCGGGCCAAAATCTTGTATCACAATTGTCCCGTACTACGACAGCAGAAAACTTGGACACAAGGTCTGCTGATCATCGAAGTCGACGTTCGGCGAGTATTCGCTCAGACCTTACTCGGCGCTCCACTAGTCTGCCTCGCTCGCATATGTCTGCCGAATTCGAGTCTCCTGGCTTTGAAGAGTTGATGGATAGACTGGCTATTATTGAGTCGAGAATCAACCCTCGTAATGTTTCTGCCGTGGAGGTGTCTATAGCTGAAGAGGTTGTGCCCACTACTGCGCCAACACTAGCTTTCCTTGATTATACGAATCAGGTTGAGATCAGTGCAGGAGAGGAAGAAGAAGAGGAAGAGTATGAGATGTACGATCTGGAGAAATTGGATTCGGGCAAGACTGACGAGTCGAAGAGTATGGTATAATTGTGAGAGACGAGGCTTGAATTGTGAGTACTGTACAGTCAAGATGGTATATATGCGAACAGTTTCATGATTGTGTTTTTACTGATGCTAGAGTATAACACAAAATGCCACGATATCGATTTTCAATTCGCAAAGTCCATCAGGAAGCGAGATTCAGATCCGTGACCAGACATTGCATTTCCTAACCCACGAGCAAGTCTTTTTTACTTTTTAGCAGGGCCATCACTCCCTATAGCACAACGTTGTGCATTGATGTAGCTGACAGATCGCGTTTCGTCGCGGTCGGGCCGTGCTAGCAGATGGCAGATGAGACATTTTCAATCGCGGCTTCTCCGAGTCCGTCCGTATGAGATTCTGGTTCATAATACGTTCTCAACACGACACGGCGGGATGAGTGAGGAACAGACAAAGGGTTATCGCAAAGGCGCTAAAGGATACTAGCTAGGCTAAAACTCGGTTATATACATAGTTTTTGCGTTCTTAGTCCTCTATAGAATCCTGCAGAATCGTAATTTCAATATTATCTGCTAGCTGGTGAGAGCTGAAAGCCGTTGTTGTTTCTGCATAGCGGGTATACATCTCAGTCCAGCTGAGCTTTCACTCTTCTCTTTACCGTCCTTGGCAGTCGTCTCATCTCTATGTACCAAAACAATGAGACTCAGTAGCTAACCTGAATAGATAATCTATGCCTTTTGCCTGTTGATGTTAGGAAGTAAGTAGAAGGCAATCTTACCAAGGGTTTGTTGCATGGAAGGAAGCAAGATATGGTGATGAGCAGGGAAATCTGAAGCGGTCCAAGATGGATGTGATACTCGAAGATGCCCGTTGGATGTCTTGAACCCCAGCTCTTGCGATGAAATATTCAACGGACAAGCTGATGGTACATAAGTTGGCCTAGAGCATCCACACTTGAGGGTCCTCCATTAACCAGATGCAGGAGGTCGTTTTCCTGGTAAGCTCATCTCCTTGTGGATGTTGGCGTGTTGCAGTCAGGATATATCATGGCTCTGCCATCCTCCTCAAGAATCTGATTCTTTTTGGTTTACGGATCATCCCTCAGATGCGAAAGGAACTCCAATATCCAAGATGCGAATTCATTCTGGGTTGGCTGCGGCTTCCTTGTTCGCTGCTGCAACTGCCATAGTTCCAATCGCACAACCGAAACCGTCACCGTCACTCGTACATCTTGGTCAACACTCCTTTCTTGCCCCTCTCCGACGACCGTCACTGTGTGTAATGCTCAGTGTCCAACATCGTCTGGATACGCCAACAATGCCAACATCGTTTACCAGACAATCTCGAGTTACCAAGCTGGGCAGGTCGTCAACATTGCTGGTACTGCAACCACTCTCGCCGAGCCTACTGTCTTGACCGTGGAAGAGACTATTAATAATCTTGTCCTCGTTCCGGGCACAGCAACTGGAAGTGACTTTACTGCCGCAGCGACAGTCACGAACGTCGTCTATTCAACATCGATAACCGGCGTCAGTGGCCAAGTGATTACGTGCTAGACTGGGGTCACGACTCTCAGCCACGATGGTGTTGTTCTCACCAATTGCCCCTGCACGGCGCAGTCCACTGTCCTCGAGCTGACCGCAACTGGATCTGGACCAATTCCTACTGCCATAGCATCTTCGAGCAACTATATTGTCAAGATCATCTATGTGTATGTCGTTGAGATTATCGTTGAGCAAGTTCCAACGACCATCACAGCAACTGCAACTAGTGTCCTTAGCACAACCTCGGGAGAGACTGCAACGACTACAGGCAGCGCATTACCTACAATCGTGTCTATCGAAAGCGTTACTTTTCTGCTCGAGTACGACTCGACATATGATGGAGTTGCTGATACTGGACTCCGCAAGCGTCAGGCATTCGGCTCGCCTTTGATTCCTGATGCTCTCAACAATTGCCTTGCCAGATGTGCTGAGCAGGTGGATTGCCGAGCTGCCTCTTTCGTGAGATCCACATACACTCCCCTTCGGCAGTTTGATGCACAAAGCCGAAGAGTCTCCCCCAACGAGATCTTTGCCATTGTCATCTACAGGCCGTCTGCGTCGGCAGGATCGAGTTCATCATCCATTGTCGTCTCAAAATCAGGCTCAGCAACGTCGATTGGCCTCGGATCTTCGTCAAGCTCTAGGATCTCCTCAAGCTCCAGAGTCCCCTCAAGCCTGCTAGAGAGTATGACCCCCAGCAGTTCGGACTTGTCGACAAGCTTGGGAACCAGTAGTTCAGCAGGAACTTCCAGCTCAGATATCAATCTCATCTCCAGATCGAGCAGCCGATTCAGCTCCAGTAGTGCGAGATATCCTATGTCCAACAGTTCAATCAGCTAGAAAACTCTGAGTTCAAGCAGCAGCTCCAGCTCAGGGCTTCCTACACTGATCATCAGTTCATCAGTCGTTTCTGTCTCTCTGGAATCGAGTTCGAGTGTTTCGTCGGAATCGAGTTCCGAGTATTTCGTTGTCGTCTTCAGGTTTCGTGACTGAGATTTCGAATACGTCAACGAGCATAGTTCCCTCCCCTACGACCTCATCGGCCATCGTTTCATCATCATCATCATCATCATCATCATCATCATCATCATCGGCAAGTTCTACATCACTTGCTCCACTGACTGGATGCGCAGTCGCAAGCGAACTCTTGGAGTATCCTCCTGCCGTATCTTACTGTTCTTAATCATATCCTGTGACGACCTACACTAGCCTGTTCGATGCCACGATCACGGATACTATCACTAATATAGGAACCACCTCTACTATCTACGGCAACGTCACTCTGCCGGCCGAGACAGTCGTACAGACCATTGAAGAAACGATCACCCAGACCAGTTTCTTCCCGGTAGAGGCGACAGAAACAGATACAACAACAATGTAAGTTATCCACTCCCACGCCGACCAAGAGTCAACACACTAAAACGTAATCGCAGCACCGCAACTGGATCCAGTACCCCTGCAGCTTTACAGAGAAGACGAACAAGCGCCGCACCTGCGGCCAGCGTTTTCACGAGCCTCTTGTCTCGTCCGGCTTCAGACATTGCCCTTGTGTGCTCTTGCTTGCAGACCCCAGTGACAGACTCAGTTACGAGAACGGTGACGGTCTTGAGCACAACAACTTCCACGCCAATCATTAGTGCCAACATGACCGTCACGCCTCCAATCATGACTCTGCAAACCACCGAGACGAACACCGAAATCACCGACGTGACCACGACCACAGCGACAACAACCAGTACTGAGGTAGTCACAGTATTGATTATCTCAGTGACTTCCAGCTATCCGAGTACATATACCACGGTCCAGGCCACGCCTACTACAGATATCGAGACCATCACAACATGCACAGTAGGCACGGTATCTCCAGTTGGAAATTGTCAAAACACGGTCTATTCGGCCGCTGGCAAATACTACAGCGAACAATGCAACAATCCAGTCGTCTCTGGATCAGTCCGTCTCACCATCATTGGAGTCACCGATGTCAACAAATGCTTGAGCTTCCTTACCGCCTTTCCGAACTACTCCTGCGATCTAGCTGCCTACATTCCTACGAGCACTCGTTGCTTTCTCGCGCAAACTACGGCTACACCTGGTACCACCTTTAGCCCTGGAATCCAAGCAGTTGTCGTGTATAGCACGAATCCGTGTGTGGCTACCGTTACAAGCACCGGGACCGGATACTCCACCGAAACGATCACTTCTCAGATGGTCACTGTGTTTGAGTCCACCGTCACAAGTGCGGCTACGTCTGTTTGATCTTTTTCCCCTTTCTTTTTTTCTTTCCTACACGCAATACTTTGCTAGCCCGAGGCACGCTAAAGAAAGGACACTTATTACAAGAGAGAAGACTACCTAGTCCAGATCAGCATCCTAAAGGCAAACATAGGGGCTAGACTAGGTCCCATTATAAGCATATTCAATAATAAACACACTATAACCTTTAATGCTATATGTATCTTAGAACCCTACATCTTGAGTTCAACTCTTACCCAAAGCCTTGGTTGGCCGCAACTGCTTTCCCCCAAGTCAATACTTGATGTTTTTTTTTGCTCTTTTTCCTCTTCAACTCTTGGACCGACTCTAGTCTTTTGCTCGCGAGCTGGAAGGAGAGAAACTGATGGATGAATGCAGCTATAATTGATCGTAGATGTCGTTACTTGCTTGATGTTTAAAAGTCCAAACATCTCCTTCTGCACTTGCGCCTCGCTTTAAGAAAGACCAAAAGACCAGCTTCTTGTCCCCTTTTTGCTACATATGCCAAGATGAAGAAGATCAATAACGCCTCGCCGGTAGATTTGCAAATATGTTGTTGCTTTCCATCAGATCCGGATCAAGAAAGCGTCGCCATCATCATGGCAATCTTCCTAGCCTGACGTCTCTCCTTGTCTGCCGCTGTAGGAATACAAGTCAGTCAAGTGTTCGAGATTTGGTTTGCGGTCCACGCAGGGTGAGGAGACAAAAAGACACACCAATCACCGCGCAGACCTGACAAGCGCCATCCTACCTTTCCGATCCTTTTCCACGCGAATGACGTTTCTCTTGGGACTTCTGTCTCGTTCCACGTATTCGAAAATTTCTCGGTCGGGGCGACGTTCTCTGTACTCGACCATCTCGTAGCCACTTTGTTGCGGCTGGGCGAGAATAATTTGGCCGTGGTGGTGCTGAGCTTCGCGTTCGAGACGCAGGGCGCGGGCTTCGGCCTCCAGAGCGCGAACTTCGGCATGGACATCACGACTGTGTTCGCGGCGGCGCTCAGGCAGTACGATAGTCATGGGTTGCTGTTGAGGTGGGGCAGGTCGGGCAGGCTCCTGAATGTAGATGGGAGCAGGAGGCGGTGCAGGAGCTTGCTCTCTGATATAGATGGGAGCTGGAGGAGGTGGCGGTGCAGGATCGCGTATGTAGATGGTTTGCGGCTGAGGCGGAGGAGCAGGCGATGGTTGGCGGACTGTACGAGCTGGAGAACTGCGACGAGTACGGACAGTGCGAGCTGGAGAAGGAGCGCGCACGCTGGGAGGGTTGATCCATTCGGTCTTGAGATGCTCGAAGTGCTCTTCGGGCGCAGCGGGGTCATCGTAGCGGTACGTCTTGGTTTCTGCTCTTGTCAGTGACTATAAAGACAAATTGCTGAAGACAGTCAACGTACTCGGCTCTTTGTACTGTTCGCTAATGCGGATCACCTCGTCAATGTGATCCTTGTCCAAAGCTCTCTGCACGATAATAAAGTCCTCCTGATTTTGGTCAGCTCAGCACGAAGGATTGAGCGTCGACAGTCTCACCTCCTCCTCAAAAGGATAGCCCAGATTGATGATGGCCTCCTTGCGTACCAGCCTCTTGGGCATGCGAGTCTTTCCCTTCTTGCCGATCTTTGGTGGACTAGGGCTGCTGTGTCTGCTGTGTCGACTGACTTCGGTAAAACTGCTTTTGCTACTGCTGCTGCTGCTGCTAGAGCTGCGCGCGGTTCTTCCACTGCGCTTGGTGGTCGAACTACGTGCATCGCTCCTTGCCCTGTCACGGTTGCCACGCCTACGATGAACGCTCTTCTCTCGTATGATCTCCATATCGCGGTACGAGTCCTGAGGGAAGTAGTCTCGGCGTCTTACATCTTCGTAATCCTCCTCGTACCAGCCACCAGGGGGCCCGCGTGAGGGAGAGCGACGACGGGGCAGAGGGATCGGAACGCCAGGAGGGATGCGGTACTCGTCTTGCTCGTGTCGGCGAAGCGGTCTGCGGTCGAATGTGTCGAGACTGCTCTGTCTTCTCTGTAGACCTGGTCTTGGGACATTTCTGGTCTCGCGGAATTCAAACTCGCGGTCGACAATTGACTTTCTTCTGTAGGGAGCGAGCTGGAGATCGGCAAGCTCGCGAGGGTCTCTATCGCCAAAGAGCTCACGGTCTGAACGACGGGGTCTGGCAGCAGGGCCGTACGAGTCCTCAGCGAAGACGTCTCGTTCACGTCGTGGAGGTGGGCCTCTGTCGATTCTCTCCTCTATGCGGATATCTTGGCGGCCCGGACGGTCGTGTTCGGTGAATCGAAAAGTCTCGCGTTCTTCGACAGGGGCAGGGGCCCTGCGTGAGTAGCGTTCGAAGCGGTCGCGGTCCCATCGTTGGGCCTGGGGTTCATCTCCGTAGGCGAGGTCGCTGCTGGAATGGCGGCCGTACTGTGAGCGCGACATGACGAAGTGTGTCTCTGACCCTGACGGGTAGGATGTTTGGTAGAAACGGTTGTGACTTTGTGGGTAGCGCGGGGTGGCTGGGGTGTAAGCTTCGCACCCTCCAGGAGAGAGTTGGACCTCTTTCCTTTGATCTTGTCGTGCTGTTTCTTGTTTTCTATATTCAACTCTTTCTTGAAAGAAGACTTGCAGAAGAGAGAGAAACTGTCTAGATCAAGAAAGTACGCGACGAGGAAGGAGCGGTCCAAGCTGCACGTCGACGCCCAAAAACCAAGGCGCAGTCGCAGAACGTCATCCTCCCTGGATATCCAATGATCAAACAAGACCAACCTCCTTCAAGTCTCACAAGTATCCAATTGCTCTTATGCCTTGCCGCGACTTTTTGCCTTGTTTCCTGGTTTGCGGGACTCGCCTCCTCTGCTCGTCAACATGACTTGTACTTTTGCACGTCGCACGCCCGCTGTAGGATGGTGCCACTCCTCGTTGACCATTAGAACCTGGAATCCCTAGGCCATGTTCGTTGAGACTGAACATACCAGCACGTACGGCCACAGTCAGCTGAAAACTGGGCATCCCGTCCGCTCTGCCATACATAAGCAGTTGAACGGCAGATTAGTACTACGGTCGGTGACGACGTGGGAATCCCTGCTGCTGTACGTTTTGCTCTCTTGCGAATACTCGTCTTTTTGCTCCTGAGCATATCTGGACGACACTCAAGGAAGGACATAAGTTACGCAACACGTCAATTACACATTTAGCCGTAAAACCACCCGCTCTTCCCTGGCTATATCTCCCCCGCACACGCCTTCATGTCGTTCTGCCACTATTTGCTCCGTGCCTCGCATGACTAGAGGTCGTCTCAGCGTTATGCAGCAGTCAACACTGCTGCCAATGCGAGCTATATCCAGACCACACAGAATTTCACCCAGGTCAAGAACGACATCTACTATTTGAACTTTACCGCTTCGGCTACTCATGCTACCAATCTTTGGATACAGACAAACGGCTATGATCCTTCTGCTGGTGGTGCTCCAGTCGACCCGAACTTGAACACAACCCAAGTGCCCTTGACAACATCTTTTGAGCCCTTCTCATTCACCTTTTCACCAGCCAAACAGGAAAACAACTCTACATTGACATTTTTCCTCGGTGGAAGCAATCTTACAAACGAGATTATCGGATCGACTATATTCAACACTCCGGCAAGACTCCATGCAGTTCTTCTACCAACAACGTAGCGGAATTGCCATCGATGCGGAACTCGTTGGATTCCAATATGCTCGACCAGCTGGTCATATCAATGTTTTTCCTAATCAGGTAAGCCGGAGTTGTTGCAGATTGAGGATCAGAGCTGATTGAGTCAGGGCGATGTCGTGACACCTTGTCAGTTTGAGTGGGAGTCGAATGTCACATACCTCGAACCATGGACATGCAACTATACACTTGATGCATCGCAGGGATGGTATGATGCTAGTGATCAAGGAAAGTATGTCGTCAATGGAGGCATCTCTACCGCTCAAATATTGATGGCCTACGAACGATCATTGTACACGAAAAACAGCTCGTCCGAACCACTTGGCGACGGATCGCTGAGGATACCAGAACGTTCGAATGGCTATCCAGACTTTCTCGACGAAGCTCGTTGGGAAATGGAGTGTATGCTTAAGATGCAGGTTCCTCCAAACTCACCACTACAGCTGTTCAACGGTTCATACATTGGTGAGTGATCATGGACCAAAGAAACCCCTCCCATCACTTACAAGTATTAGACATGTCAGGGCTCGTCCACCACAAACTCCACGACAATCAATGGACACCATTGCCAACGCCCCCAAATCTCGACCCAAAGCGAAGAGAGCTACACCGTCCGTCCACAGCTGCAACTCTCAACATGGTAGCTACAGCAGCAATGAGCGCAAGACTCTGGGCTTCATTCGATGATGCCTTTTCTCAGCGATGCTTGAGTGCTGCTCGTATAGGATATGCCGCCGCTAAAGCCAACCCTGCAATTTACGCCCCTGGTACTGATTGAGATCTTGGAGGTGGCGCATACAGCGATGATGATGTGAGAGACGAGTTCTACTGGGCGGCTGCCGAAATGTACATCACGACCTCCGAAGTCCAGTTCGAGAAGGACGTCATGTCCAATTACTATTACACAGCCAATACGTCGACTCTGTTCCCCGAGGGTGGTTTAGGATGGTCATCTATGCAATCAATTGCACAGATGGACCTTGCTGCCGTGCCAAACAACATCACTGGAAGGAATGCCATCATCGAATCTGTAATGACAGGCGCTGATGGATATATGGCTATTCAGAAAACACAGCCTACAGCTGTGTTCATAACCTCATACTCTTGGGGCAGTAACAGTAACCAACTGAACTGCATTCAAGTCGTTGCGACCGCCACCGATATCTCTCGCAACACATCCTATCGCACTTCCGCCTTGTCAGGCATGGATTACATCTTCGGTCGCAATGCTCTTTCCCAGTCGTACGTTCACGACTATGGTACCAAGACTTCGAGCAATATGCATTCTCGACTTTACGCAGCTGAGCTTAGTCGTCTTATCATACAAGATCCGATCGTACCCCCTCCGCCTAGAGGAGCAATGACCGGTGGTGCAAATGAGAGTCCTGCTGATCCGCCTGCTGATGATGTGTTGAAGGGTTGTGTAGGACAATTATGCTACGTAGATGATGTGAACAGTCATAGTACGAATAAAGTAGCCGTAAATTGGGGAAGTGCTTTGGCTTGGGTTGCTAGTTGGGCGGCTGATCAGTAGGCTAAAAGCTCTTCGACTTTGTTCGTTTATAGTAGATCACCCCTATACCATGCCTGCGAACTCAATCTTGAGAGGTGTTGCAGAACGAGACTGCTACCCGCTCCGGAAGCAGTGAATATCCCAACGGAAGATGCTGTCTAGTTGAGAAGAATGATGGTAATGAGATGATGACTGTTGGCAACCAAAGTCACCTTTGTCCTTCAAGGAGGGGAATGGGGGGTTCTAATTGCCTAGGTACCTTATCATCCCTATCGCCCCTGGATCAGCTTATACGATAGGCTCATAGATAACTACAATAACGGGTGATAGAACTTATATACTTCCTCTTCGCGTCTCAAAACTGAGAAAGAGTCGCCAATTAGGTAAGCATGTCTTCCACGATAGATGGTTGAGACAAAGTCAAGAAGACAGGGTCACAGAGGTCCGAGCTCAGCAGCAGCAAACAAGGAGAGCAGAGGACGGAAATAATTGTCCATCACATCTCACACCACGAACAAGATGCAATCGATCACAGCAAGGAGTCGACCAGTCCTAGGAAGCGCGCAGCTTTGCCTCCGCTACCGCTATGCGACCGACGCACCCTCATCGGCACCGCCGCTCCTCCTCAAGCTCCGCTCCGACTTGAAGACGGCTATGAAGGCAAAAGACACCAACCGCCTCAATGTGCTTCGCGGTCTGCTGGCCGAAGTCACCAACGCCGCAAAGACAGCTCAGCCCCTTGACTCGGACATGAAGCTCCTGGGCCTGTTGCGCAAGCGTTCGTCTGCGGCCGCGCAAGCAGCCAAGGAATTTTCCAACGCTGGAAGAGAAGACTTGACAGAGAAGGAAAACGCAGCCATCAAGGTGTTGGAAGAGTATGCTGGCAATGTCGATACTGTAGGCGAGGACTACATCAAGGAGGTTGTGCAGAGCACCATCGACAGCATCAAGGCCGAGGCCCAGGGTGCAAAGGTCGTCATGGGCGATGTGCTCAAGAAGCTGTTAGCTCCTGGTGGCGCTTTCGAGGGCAAGCCTGTCGAGAAGTCACAGGTCGCAAAGGCTGTCAGGCAATTCTTGGATGCAAAGTGATTGCGTTGCTTGTTCAACACAGCCCATCGTTGGTATGTCTACATATCGCCACGCTGTCCATGCTGATTGTGAAGCTTATCCTTCTCTTTCCAGCTCGCCGACATCCAGCTGAGCCACAGAGGAATGAACGACCCCAAGTCCTTAAACCCGGATATGTACAGATACCTACCCCAATCGTAAAAATAGTTTCCACGCACTCGCTGTACGCAATTGTCTCGCTTGCCACCTTCCTGACCGCGGAAGAAGAAATCCGTCTGTCCCGCGTCTTTTTCCTGTTCTGTCGACACGCCTTTGATCCAGCCACCAAGATTGGTTTCTGCAACCTGGCCCACTCCTCGAGCACGCAGTGTGACAAAATACCCGTTCCTTTCAGCTGCTACATCGACTATGTTCCTGACACTGCAAGAGACGACATACCGACCGACCCTGATGTGTTCAGTCCTGGTCACTGCCTTTGACCAGCTCCATGGTTCTCAACAAAGGTCGACTGCGTTCGTGAGTCTAGAGAGCTAATGATCTCCACCCTCTTACTCAACAGATATGTGCTATGACGAGCTCCCTCGAGCTGTCTTTTGGTACTCCGCTTGTTGCGCATTGGAGCTCCAATCGAGGATTAGCTTTATGAGCTTGAGAAACACCCAATTGACGAATAGAATGTTTTTCCGAAGGAGAGTGTTCACCGATGAGCAAGACGGCACACCAGGAACACAACGGCTCACCATGAACACCTTGGACGGGTCGGTTGTGCTTGCGTTCGACGACCTTTCTTTTGAATTGCGTCCATGACCTTCTATGAGGTCAGTCGGTCTCAAATGTACGCCGAGCTTTTCCCTGTACCGACATTTCCCAAGCACCTCAAGGTTGTACCAGCAGAGTCAATTGGAAACCGGTCCAATCACGACTGCTAACAGGCCCACTCGACACTATTTACTTTGACAAAAGCCTTCCACATCATCGATGCTTCTCACAAAGCTGCAGCAGCCCGTCAAAAGTCGCTCAGATCTCAGTTCCTCGATGCTCGTCTACACGTATCCCCGGTCCGCTCCTTCCAGCCCCAGATTTCTCGGAGCTTTCCCCACGTTTTCCCGTACCTATTCTGGTGGTTCCGAGCATCCGATCCGCGGACATGCTCCCCGTGCCTGGACAAGCGTCAGGTACGCGTATGACCGAAGCATGACGATCATCGTCAAGGCTGTAACCTCGGACGACTCGTCATCTGTCTTGTCATCTGTTATTCCATCAGTTGGGCCAATCATTTTCGAGTACCTGAAGATCCCCCATGCAGCACCAGTATTCCCGTTCATGCGGTCTCAATTGACAGCCTCTACAAGCATCGATATGAAGAGCTGGGAAAGGAAGACCAGATGGAGGGCTTGCATATGAACCTGGGCCCTTGAGGTCGTTCAGTACTTGCGATGTGGAAAGCATATCCTCCGCCACACTTGCCTCAATTAAACTTCGTACAAGCATATTCAACATTCCATCCTTTTGGCTACCCTAATTGGCCAGGACCATCCCGCTCTTCCAACGAAGCTTTCCCCCAGATCTCTCTAATGGACCAAGCTACCATGCTTGACGCATGCTTGGTGTCATTGGCCAAACCAGATGTCTCGTCTGCCAATGTCACACACTTGCTAAGTGCTGATCGCAAATGACAAAAATACGATTGACGAGGAGAAGCTGCTTTCCCTCTGCCAAGAAGACTCTCTAGCTTTGGGTATAAGAAGCCTGCTCTCCCTCGTCTCAATCGGTTCTTCTCCAACTACTATCACCACTTCTCTCGTTAAACATGAAGAACGTATACACAACATTGGGCTTTGCCCTCGGCGCCTCTGCCGCTACTCTCACCGCTCGCGACCAATGCTGCTTCTCTCTGACTGCCGCTGGTGGTAAGAGCGGCGCTGTTGGCGAACTCGGAGACGGCCAGACTAGAATCGGTCAGACTGCTGGACTTGACATTGGAAACGCAAACTTCTGCCTCAGCAACGGTGGTATCACTGATGGCAAGGGGCGAGGGTGCATATTGACGCCTCCGACGACCCAATTCCAGTGCGATGTCGGCGCCGCACCCACTACTGGTTTCGCAGTCAGCTCGAGTGGTGACTTGACCTACAACGGCAACACTCAGTTCTATGCCTGCGCTACTGGAGACAACGGTGGCTACAACATTTACACCACCACTTCCAGCGCTCAGACTGGATGTGTCAAGATCACTCTTAACACTGGTGGAAAGTGCGCTGGCTCCAACGGATCAGGAAGTTCTTCGTCGATGCCTGCATCGTCAGTTCCAGCTTCAAGCCCTGTTGCCAGCAAGCCTGCAAGTTCAGCCCCCAGTGCTCCCGCTTCAGCTCCCAGTGTCCCAGCATCGAAGCCTGCCTCGTCAGCTCCTAGCGCTCCTGTCTCGGCCCCTAGTGCTCCCGCTTCGGCCCCCAGTGTCCCCGCTTCGAAGCCTGTCTCACCCCCTGCTGGAAACACCGTGACCGTCTACCAGCCCACCACCGTCTATGTTACCAACTGTGCTGCTGGTTCCAACACTAACGGTGGTGGCATGTCAAGCGCTCCTGCGTCGCAACACCCTGCTTCCATGGCCACAGCTTCCATGCCCGCCAACTCCATGCCCACCAACTCCATGCCCGCCAACTCCATGCCCGCCAACTCCATGCCTGCCGGATCCAAGTCTGCGCCTGCCCCTAGCGGTACTCAGAGCGGCGGTAATGGAGGAAACGGTGGTGCTTGCCAGACTTCGCTCACCGGTGCTTACCAAACTCCTCACGCCATCATCCCCGTCAACAAGGATCAGCCCAGCACCTCGTACGGTACCCAATACTTTGCCTACCTGAGCTCCTCCAACAGCACCATCTTCAACTTTGACGTCCCCGCCTCTTACTCCGGCAAGCAGTGCACCGTCGTCTTCCTCTTCCCCCTCAAGAAGGATCTTCAGACTTCTGACTTCACAATGTCTGGCTCTGGTGGTATCCAGTTCGACCAGCTCACCTCTCCCGCTCCTTTGAGCGTCAGCTACTCATCCTGCCCTGCTGTCAAGTCCAACTTGGGCATGGTCAACAACGCTACTCCTGGAAACAGCTACGTTGTGTCTTCTGGTGCTTGCGCTGCTGGACAGACAGTTTCCATTCTCGCCAGCTCTACTGGCGATCTTGACCTTTCCGTAAGTTTTTTTTGAGTTCTCATACATGTCTTGTGTCAAACTAACGGTCGAAATCTAGTTTTTCGAGGACTACAATCCTTCTCCTATTGGTGTTTTCATGACCTCCTGTTAAACGCATGAAGTCTGGAAAGATCCCAATGTTCAAAAATGGACGATATAAGGAAAGACTTACGAAATTCTAGCACAACAACCTCCTGGTGAGGAATGACGATCTCCAAACGACCCGAGTAATCTAGTACAGTACATGGCTGTCACTCCTCACCTTGCCTTTCATTTATGACTTTTCTCTTTTCTCTTAGATTTGTACCAGGCAACTGGCTTTTCACACTCCTTATTCACAACATAAAGCTCCCAGCTTTTGTAAATTGTAATTACAGAAATAAAATCGCTGTTCCTTTTGACATTTTCATGACTTGAGGTGCCTATATGTGTCGAGGTTGTAGAGAGTATGGTTGACTTGTTCCCCCTGCCCCCCGTTCTTGGCTCCTTTCCTTTTCGGTTCGAAGCAATGTCCAGGGGAAGATATTAATATAGAGTCATTTCTATTGTGTCTCATCTAGGTTGATAAGCAATCGTGGATCCAGGCTGATGAGCATATTTTCTAACAATACTTGTCAGCGAAGAAGAGGGGTTGTGACTGCCGTCTTAAGCATAGGAAGGCGATGGAGTTGACTGCATGTTGGTCTCTCCAAAGCCCCATGACTCGGATCTCTTCTGGTTTGCCCTATTTATGATTTTTTTTTTGGTGTAAGATTCCAATGGGCAGGAGCGACCCTCGCCGTTACTGCTGCTTTCTCTGTCCCCTGATTTTTGCACTTTGTGTTTCGTGAAATTTTTCGCAGAACCAGAATTTCGACCGGAGCTCGTCTTGTGAGTCGTTAGATATCTTGTCCGCAAGTTCTTACTTGTCGAGGTCGTTGAGGTTGCTACTTGGTGGCAAGAAATGGTGATAGGTGTTTGGTATATCTTTCTCAAGACGTTAAGAGAGACAACAATGATCACAAAACCTGAGGTTGATTTAAGAAGTAAGGATAAGCTTGTTCCATCTTGAGAAGCGCATGAGGGGGAAATAGTGCAGGGGTGCGGACGTGTGGAATGGAAAGCAGAGAAAAAAAAAACCGATAAGCAAGGAAGGGGAATGGGGTAGTTGGTTGTGTAGGGATGAACAAGCAGGAAGCCAAATGCTTGTTTGACAACTGAATGGTGTGATGGTTGTTTTGAGCTCGTGCAAGTCTCCTAAGCTGAGGAGCTGGGGAACAGGTCCAAGGTCTTTCTTATGAGTTCATTGATGACATCAATAGTTGATGCGGCTTGATCCCTTATGGAATGGGTTGGGCGTGATTAGCCGTCGACACTGAGTCAGCAGTGCTGAGGGCACCATTACCGTATGGCGAAGAGCCAGCTTGTTGATAACCCTCACTACATGATTATCATCAGGCAAGTGCCCTGCTGGTGATCGTTGAGGCCCACCCATGTGATTCAGACTTTCTGGAGCACCTCTCTGGTCCGGCTGTGGAACGTGGCAGCATAGTTCTTCAAGCCGATCATTGCGGTTCTCGCCTCGTGTAGAGTGTCGGTCTCAATTGCGAGAGTGGCATTACTCATGATCGTTTCTGCTTCCTCAAGGGTATTGACAATAGTGGTATTGAGGTTCTTGTGTTGGATGAAGAGCTCTTTGAGATCCGATATTCCTCCCATATGAATATTCAGCGTGCTCATGATGAAGTGAAAGTCCGTCGACGGAAGAGAGGTAATTTCGCGCTCTCTCAAGATTCTGGTGAACCCGAATTTGGAGGGATGAATCAGGGCACTAATTGACTCGAAATATACAAAATTACTGAGCTGCGAGAGGAACCATGTAATTTCATCAGTCAGCTGTTGGCAAGACTCGCAGAGCTTTGCAAGCCGAGCAACCTGGTGTTTCATCTGAGCATAAACTCTCGTAGGTACAACGAAATCGTCTCGCTACTCACATATGACTCGATAACCTTAGCCGACTTGTTAGCGCCATCAGCTAGCAGACGCAAGTCGTGATTTTGGCCATTAGACACATCTCCAGAAGTGGTCGACAATTCGTGATCGTCGGCAGCAGTGTTGTCATCATGAGAGTCAGCTCCAACGACCAGATCATTTGCAATGATGGCGGCGGCGGCGGCGTGCTCGTCTTGTGCGTTCAGTATATCAGGCATGTTGATGGTGATGGGGTAGTGTTTGATGTGTCGTTCGTCTTTGTGTAATGATGAAGCCCAATTGTAGAGGGGACTGTCGTTGTTGAGATGGAAGGTCAAGAGAGAGCAGGAAAGCTTTTATCGTTGGGCAGACTTGAAGTAGGGAAGTGAGTGGCAGCGAAACGTGTTGGGAAGAGTGAGTGGGTAAGGGAAGTTGTGACTGAGCTCATCAACAAGCAATGAGAGTCTGCAAATCGAACATAGAGGGAAGGCACAGTGATGGTTAAGCACAGACTTCAATTTCAAGCGTGAGTCAGTGACTGGAGCAATGAACAGAAAGACGATAGCAGAGGGATACTTTCTATGAGATCCAGGTCTTGCTCTGTGTCATGAACGTCCTGTTCGTCTCTACCAGTACGATCTGACCCGTGTGAGAACCACGGCTTTGAAATGCCTCACATACTTGAGAGTCTTGTCCAGGTCAAGCAGATAATTCATTTCCACCGTTGTCAGAGTGGGCTCCAAGTCAATCCTCCTAAAGTTTTTACAGATCTCTTCTGTCTGTTGCTCGAGTTCTTCCAGCTTGCTAAAGAGTGCTTGCATTTCCGACATAGTAGCAGTGAATCCCTTCCTAATGCTTTCTGAGAACCAAAGAGTAGCTCGAGTCATTTCCACGTGGTTCGAATTATCAGTATCTTGGAGGACTGATGTTGGCCCGCCGGATCGTGGTATGAGACTTTCGACAACATCTGAAAGGAGGCTGTCACCCCGTTCGTACGACGTCAAGTGTCGTTTAATCGGCCGGAAGCTCATCATCATATCCCGAAATTCAGACCTGAGATGCAGCGCCTGGCGATGAAGCTCAGTTCTGGGAGGCTCTTGGTCGACAATCGTTTGCCGCTCGGCCGCCTCGCTGGTGTTGTTGGTAGAGTCGCCATAAGAAGAGATCTATCTCATGTCAGTATTGCAGATCGAGGGGAATCTTTTTCTTGTGGGCCGCACTATTTGTGATGATGTAGGCGTGTTAGACGCTCCATTGACACGGTCATCATCATGTGGGGGATCGTGGGTGGTATTTGACGGGGGATTGTGCGGAATGGTCGCCATATCGATGACGAATTCGAGAATGGAGCAGCAAAATGACAGAAGGTCGATGGTTGAGGATGACGTGGATGTGGTGCGAGAGAGTCGCTGGAGTGGATGAAAGTTTGAATAGAATCAAGAAGGAATTCGAAACCGGAAGTCGGGAATTGAAGTAAAAGAGGATCGGTTTGCGAGTGTGGGCGTGATAGTAATTTGCGCCTCACTCACAGAGCGGAGTTTTGCGACAATCACTCCGAATAGGTGAATGCCAATCTCGAGGATAAGAAAGCCGAAAGTTCCTCACGGAGTTTTTTGATCACGAAGTCAAGATTGTTTTGAGATCGCGTGAGTCTGTCGCGACGTGCGATGTGTTGGAATTCTTCGACAGGATAATTAAGGACACGAAGTTTGTCAAGCAAGACTTCGTTATCCTCAGCAAGCCTTTCGAGCTGTTCGAAGGTAGCTCTGACGCGTGTGACGCGAGAACCGAAGAACTCTTTCTGTTGACGCTTCTGCCTCGAAAGGTGGCTGTCAAAATCGCGAAAAGTGAAGCTCGAGACTTCCAGAATCTCTTGGGTAGCAAGTATCGTGCTTGAAACGTTGAAGTCGATACGATACAGGTGATCGTAGAAGTCTCTTGCGCGGCGCAGCTCGTACTTGAGATGACCATATTCGAGTGACCGTTTCTGGAAGGTTTCTTTCAGGCTCTTGGACGGCTCGAGCAATAAATGAAATGCTGGATCGAACTCGTTCACATCTTCGGGCTCCTACGAGAGAGCGAATCAGTCAGCAGGGCTCAGGAACAAATCAGATAGACTCACCTCGACAAATGGTTCAGGAGAAGGAGTTCGTAGAGTGGGATCCAGGGCAGCGACATAACAGACTGTGCGAGCAGACCTTACTGACACATTGTCAGTGTCATGGGATTCATCAGCCATGGTGGTAGTTGCTTGAGGAACAAGATCAAAAGAAGTGTGCATTTGAAAGGACAAGATGGAACGGGAAAGAGAAGTCACAAGAGTGCAGCTACATGTGCCAAGAAAAGAACAACCGCATCAGCTAAGAGCATCCACCTAGTCTGCCACATTCACATATGAGTCAAAGAGAATCAACGTTCTTTGTTGTTGGGACCTTCATTGAGTATCGTTGAGGCATTGTGATGAACTCGCACACGCGGTGGAAGATGTTTGACCATGTCAATCTCCCTTCCTTGACAATACCATGCCATTTCAGTCTCCTTCCGTATCCAGCCCACATTCACGATACTACAAGAAGCCGATCACCCCATAGGAGTGTGTCTATATGATATCCGACCCCCGGAGGTATCTTCGGTCGGACTGGAAACGAAGGAAGGTCAGATGGTCATTAAACTCGAGGCGAGTGATCTCAGCTGCCTCGAAGATGCTAGCAGTAGGTTGAAAGTATCATCGAAGGAACAGACCATGGATCGATATACGAGAACAAAGAAATCCTCCCATCACGAGAGTTTGTATAGCAGTATTGCACTGTTGAGCTTGTGTTGTCTGGCCGGGATCATCATGCGTTAGGCCAGATATTGCCACCGAACTCGGCCCCGACGACCGATAAACATTTTGACAGTAGAGTAGATACGGCTCCAGAAAGTGCCTGCAGGGATCATGGATTGTCGCACAAGAGGAAATGGTGAACTATGGAATATCTGGGCAGGGGGTGTTGTCGTCAGTCCCGAAGCAGATGTACGAGCCCACTCGTAGAACACCTGACGTCAAAGAGAGATATACCTCGATGGTGATTTGTAAGATGAAAAGAGATACAATTGTCTTAGAACTGATGGAAGGAGGGGTGGTGCACCGTCTTGGCATGCTGAGTCATCAAGTATGCCAACCTCACCTGCCAGCTCGACGTCTGTCTTCAGCTCCTTCTCTTCTTCCGTCTTGTCAATACAAAAACCCTGTGGTGGACCAACTCATTCAATCTACTGATTCTGAGTTCCATTCCTCCCTGGTTGCTCCAACACCTCCATCAGAGAAAGACTTTCTTACCAGCCCTTCTTCGTGTGGTGGGTGTGAATAGTACGAAGGCAACCCACCATCGTTCTCTCCAAGTTCAGTATAGCGTTCTTGACCTGGTTGAAACCCAGCCCCACAGTTCTTGGCTCCAACTGCTCCAGCCCATTGTTCCAGATCTTCGACCATTCCTCATTTTGCTTCTCCAAACGCTCGAGACCGTCAATGATTGTTCTGCCAACCCTATTGAAGGTCATATGAAGGTCGTTGCCGAGCTGAAGACGAGGGCGAACAACATCGAAGAGCATGGCTGGGGTTGCATCGAGCAACTTGTCAGAACTGGTGGCAGTTGGCTCGCGCACGTTGGAGATCTTGTAGATGAGGTGAGGAAGCATTGCGTTGTGAGTGTTGAGGCTTTGCTGAGTGATCTTGCGGATGATCTGGTTGAAAGCTGCAAGAGAGTCTGCAGCGGGCCTGTTGGCAAGACTTGCGAAGTGGCGATAGCCAGAACCCTGGAAGATGTCCTGCTTGATGACATGTGAGTATATTGTTATCATGTGCTTGTCTGTACTGCTTACCTCTTTGTTACCACCGATGTAAAACGTGGCAAGCTCGACGGCACGAGACTCTGTAGGCTCGGGTCTGTAAGTCTCCTTTAAAGCAGTATCAGTAACCCTGTAAGAAGATGTAGTGCCTAAAGACATTCTTACCATGAACTCGCAAAGCTCCTTCAGAAGTTCATCATACATGGCGATAGCTTCTTCAATGGGCTCGATGATGAGACCATCCGCATTTGGGTCAATGTTCCTAGCCATGGCGATCTGAGTTGGTGGGTGTGCCGTGGAACGAAGCAGAGCTGAGCTCATGAGTAAAAGGATAAGTCTGGCAAGGCGCGTTGCCAAACAAATCATTCACCAAACAAAGATTAACTGACGTGTTGGAGATTTCGGACCAGTGATAAAGTGTGTTTGTTTGCCAACACCTCCGAAACCTTCTAATGTGCAAGAGTAGGCATCAAAGCGCACAATGATTTCTGGAAGCAAGGTACACTCCCTTGAAAAATAACGTATGCTAAAGTCTCTCTGGTCACTGCTCGGAGCTGGAACCTTTTGCGACTTTCCACAGTTCTGGAGTTCGCGCGCCAGACTATGTGGAAGGCTGGGAATTTAAACAAAAAACTTGCAAATACCAATCTAGGTCTGGAAGGCATTTCTGGAAACAAGTTTGTGTCAGCCCGCCATCCATGTTGGTTCGTGGCAAGCAGGTGAGATGAATTCTCGAGAGTGGTGTTTGACAAACGTCGTAAGCATGGGCATGGTTCATTGTCCAGATTGAGTTGTCCCCGTTACAGCTGCTTGTGTATGAGACAGCCATGGAAATGCACAATGACTTGCCGATAGAGACGTTTGACCATAGGGATACCCTGAACAAACATCTCTACAAACGCCACATCCTCCTAGGAAGATTCGTGTACGTTCCCAACTTGCACAATACTGTGTGCGGTCCCTCGATCGTGAAGTCATATATGTTGGTATACGAGGAGACGATGTTATTTAACAGATCCCCTTCAAGCACCAGCACAAGGCCAGTAAGATCAATGGGAAGCGAGGAGCACGATGCTCATGTAACCCACGCCGAGGAGCGCAATGCTCACTCAAGCTAAATCAACCCATATGTGGGATGATCGATTTACGACATCCTGCCGTGTGTCTGAAACAAACTTTATATTTATCAAAAACCTCCGCACCCCTGACCTACTCAGCCAGTGTTTCGCAAGATCATGCTTTACTCGATATGTGAGAGCGAAGAACAACAATACAACCAGCATCTGTAACGGACAGTGAAGCACAAAGAAGCGAGCGGTCGGATGTCTCAAGCCAGACTATATGTTTCTCAACCATCTCCACTCCCTCAACCTACTCAGCCCGGAAAAGACACTCGATGTGTATGGCTGAGCGGAATAGCCGGTATTGTACGCAGCCGGGGATATTAGGTGTAATGAGTTACAGTTTTGCTGGTTGTGGGTTCGATCCTGTTCATGATGTCTCTTAAATGTGTTTCTGTTTGCCATCAGACCTCGAGCATGGCACACTGACCCCGAAACTCCACTCGGATTGCCTTCGTTCCTCCACCTCTGCCACGCTATAGAATTCGAGCAATCTCGGATCCGACATGCACCTACTTGGACTGCGACATCATGTTGTCATAGCCCCACCGACTCTTTATTAGAAATCAGGCTCCAAGATTTGGTCATGCTCAGCATTTCTGAAAGTCTTGCCAATACGACATTTGACACTCTGTCAAATGTGGCATGATGGGATACACTGCGTGAAGCAGACACGCTGCGCAAAGGCAGAAAACAATGGCGATTCATAGAGTAGAGTGTATCTAGATATAACTTCTCTTGTACCAATGCACTTGCTCATTTACATGCGGCCTTTGTGCTTTCTCAACTCTCTGAAAGCTAGTAGTTGATGGAATTGGCCAGGTCTTCTTGCAGTATTTCCTTCCATGCTCTCGATTTCAACCTTGGTTGAGTAGATTCAGCAACTTCAAGCAGTGCTTGCGAGCTGCTCTCGCCATTGAATCGGCCTCCCGGGCCGCGGCCGCCATCACGATTCCTCTAGGTGTCTTGTCGACCAGTTTCAAGACTTCCGAGCAGGTCTCATCGATCTCTTTCAGCAGCGAAAAGTCAAGTCGTAGAATACTGATTATGCTGTAACAAGCATCTGTAGCTTGGTTCCCGGCGTCAACCATCATTCTGATATGAGTCATTTCAACATCGGTAGCGGAGTCCAGATTGATCACCATGGGGTCTTGCATGTGAGCTGCAGCTCGGTGGTTGTTTGCATCGTCTCTGGCGATGTAATAAGTTATGCACAGACCGACGACGTGATGTGTTTTAGCACAAACTCGTTCATCACGCTTCTTCAAAAGGCCCTTCAGGTAAGCGAATGAGTTCTCCACGTCCCGTTCGGTTTTGGTCTGACAGGAGTATGAGTCAGAAGATCCGTCGCGCTCTCCAGGAATGTAGACTCGCCTGTTCTGATTTACTTGCTGCACCGCCAGTTTGAAGGGATGGGGATGCCATGATTCCGACGTTGTTTCGACGACTCTGAATTTTGAGAGTGGGTTCGGTGTCGGCTATGCGCAGCAATGTTCAGGATCCTAGAAGGAGAGATCAGAGAAGGGAATCAGCAGCAGAAGAAAAGGTTTCCGGATGTTGAATACAAACTGGATGTATGGACGAAAAGATCTCTAGTCCTTGAGCCTGATAAGCCTCGTGTCGTCAAAAGGCCGTGATAGGTTCAATACCTCAGCGGCAGAGACTTGTATTGACGGAGTGTAAGAGTCAATTCTCTGGACGAGAGTAATATAGGGCAACGAGGCATAGAAGAAGTGAATCGAGAAACCAGCGACCAGATGAGCCGAGAGGGAGGATCTCAATATGTATCCTGGAGCAAACTATCCTTGGGTTGATTCGGGTGCTTTGTATCAACAATGTCTGATGCTTAGGGAGAGTAAGTGAGACGGAGAGCGTTCGAAGTCAGTTCAAAGCTAGATGTCCCGGCTTCGACGAGGAGTGAGGCTATCGTAAGTTGTGTCTTCTCTAGAGTACAGTAAATCTGGTCTCTTCCCATGCCCGGAGACCATAGTACATTATGCAGTGCCCATAGATGCCATTCTCTTATCCATGTATCCCTGGATAATCTTCGATGTTCCTGCCTGATAACGGCTTGTAGTCAGCTAATCTCAGGGTTGCTTCAGCAGAAGCACAAGACAGCTTCGGATCGAAGAATGCTCATCTCAGGATCTGAACCAGATCGAACACTGCCTGACGTTTTCTGACCATTCCACATCCCAAGTCTCTGATGTAATTGCGGCTAGTAGCGATTGAAATCTTCACTCTGTTCCAATTCTGCTCCTGCTCTGCTTGCATAACGAAGTGCTCCTCGCGGAAAGCCATGAGCGCCTCTACGAAGTCGTAGTAGACATGCAGCTTCTTGTACATCTCGTACAGCTCCCACATCTCTCGTCCAGCCTTTTGATCGTGCTCGAGAGCCTGGTTGAGTGATTGGACTTGTTCGTTGGTGAGTTGGTTGAGATCGTCGGTTGCGGGAACATTCTTCAGCTTGCTGGCATAGAGCAACCAGTGGGACATGATGGAAGCGATGAGGGGGCCTCTTCTGTGAGCAAGCACTCTGGCCTCGACAAGCTTCTTCTGATAATCGTCGTGCATCTTGGGGTACTGTTCCGCAAAAGCTGCTTTCTATTCATGAGTTTTGCTCTGCCCTTTGTCAGCAGGGTAAGCATATCAAGACTCGAGCACCAAACCTCGGAATCTTTGAAGTGAGCACGACAAGTCTTGTCTAGATCCATATCGCCTTCTTTGTTATGTTTCATCTGTGCTGTATCGATGCTTCGGGCAGCAGTTTCGTCTGCACTGGTCGCGGTTCAGCTTGAGGCTTTTAGAGGGCCGCTGGGCTTCAAGTGCGGAGGGGTAATAGTGGGAAAATAAACGAAATGTTACTGGAGGACTTTGATAGTGTTGACGTAGGTAGGGTGGAGTGAGACGAGGCCCGGAGAGGAAACCTGGAGAAACAAGAAGCTTGGTGGCAACCTTGAGAAGACGCTTGAACGGAAAGTGAAGGTCTGCTGATTTTGTATTGTAGTCTGTTCTAGTGTTTTCGCTGAGATCTGGGGAGTATGGTGAGCAGATAACATGAATATCTGTCGAGTGAGTGAATAAGGATCGTGAGTGATCATCTATTGAGTCGATATCTTAAGATTGCTGATGATGAAAATGCAAGTCTGATTGATGAGAAAAACGATGCGAGATCTAGAAGCGCAAGTGATGAGCAAGATGGAAGAAAAAACCCGACCACTGGTCACCAGATCTGCGTGCTGCTGACGTGTCGTAAACATGCAACAACTCGGAAGGTGCGAACAGGAAGAAAATCAACCCCCAAAATCAAGGGGCAAATGTCGCAAACCCCTCGTGCAAGGGCTCGGCGGAAAACAGCCATCGCAATGCACAACATCTTTTTCTTTCGGACGTTGACCACTAAAGGTAGTTAGCAGACAGCATCTTATCGGGGGATGCTCATAACGACAAACCTTTGTGTATCTTCCTAGCAGTTCCTCCAGGGCAGTCACGGCCAATGCCTCAGGAAAGCTCGTCCGACCACTCGAGCCAGCCCTCCCTCATGCCGATGCGAGATTCCTCCATGTTTGCAATTCTGCCTCTTGTTTCCTCCATCTCTTCGTCAAACCCGTCAGGGGCGGTACTAGTCTCGATGGCAGTGGCCAGCAACTGTTCAATCTCCATCTCAACCTCCTTCATCTCTTCGAGCAAGTTGAAGTACTTCTTCTGTTCAGCATAGAAGGCTCCCAACGACTTGATCCTTTCGATGTCGAACTGCAACACGGTGGTAGCCAGAATAATCTTCTCGTTGTTGAAGTGGTTGATGCTGCCGTCGCGACGAGCAATGATACGCGAGTTGCCGGCGCCGAAGGCCAGCTTGTACTGCACGATTTGGAGATGGTGGTCGTTGCATTCGTAAAGGTGTCGGTCGACTTCGGATCGGATGTCGATGAGATCTTGGTGGTTGAAGTTGTTCTTGATCTTGAGATCGTTGACTTGCTGGATGGTGACTTCGTGATAGTTGTCTCTCGGGACAGTCAAGGCGGAGTCGATACCATCTTGAATCACGATGGCCTCGGCGTTCGAGGGCTTTTGGTCGAGGAGTGCTGCATTGTCTCCAGAGACAGTCAAGGTGGACAAGGCAGTTTCTTGCATCGCGATGGTCTCAGCTCCAGATTCTTCACCAGCGAGGATGTCTCCAGAGACAGTCAGAATGGCAAGATCTATGGCTCCTTCAACTCCGGTGGCTGGAGCGTGAAGGGAACTGCTCTCGATCGACGCGTCGGGCATCATGATGGTCGATGATCCGAAGATCTGTGAACACGGTGTGGGAATATGGCTAAGGAGGGCAGGAATGTTGATTTAAGGGGATGGTCTTCGGTGATAAATCAGGGTGAAAGTGTGCGAACGGTGAAGACTGAGTAGCTGAATAGAACGATAGGCACCTCAATGACCCCTCCGCCCACCTTCCTGGATCTAGTGAGTGCACTGATAGTGAATGTGAATGTGAAGTGATCAGCCGAGTTGCTTGATGATAGCAGCAAGATTCTTGATGAGCGTCTCCCAATCAGTCTTTGGCTTGTCAAGTCCCTGCAAGATGTCGTTGACAATGCCCAACTTCTCGTGATCTGTGTTGACCTCCTTCAACTGCTTAACAACCTTCTGAGTCTCTTCCAAGATTCTGCAGATGTTCTTGTAATTCTCCTTCATGTTGGCTTGAACTTGGACAGCGTAGATATCGTGGCGAATGATGAGTTTACCACCCTCGAGTTGGCCTTTGGCTTTGGGAGAAGAGATGTCGATAGGTTGTTTGACATCTGGGAATTCTTGCATCAGGCGTTTGCGCATGTCGGTGAGTCTGACCCATGACTCCATATTGTTTCTCAATTGGACTTCTTCCTGTCTCAATTCGTCTTTTTTCTCGGTGACAAGGGTCTGGAGACGAGCGATCTTGCGTGGCTTGCTTATCATTAGTAATGCAACTGAATCTCGTACATGAAAAACTTACTTCCATGCTCGCGTCTCTGATGAAAAGTGCTTGTTGACTGACACTGTGTTCTTCCAAAGCGTAGAGGTCAGTTATGCGGTCGCAAGGAGAAGTCTGGAGCGTTGTGTACCCGGGTTTCGGCGCGACAGCTTTTGTAATGCAGAAAAAGGTAGAAGATGCTTGCTGACTGTCACTAAAGCATTAGCGAAGCAGCAACGACAGAGCAAGTGAAGGAAAGAAGACTTTTGAGTCGAGTACCCGTGTCTCGGTCGTGCGGAATTGTTAAGAACTTAACGGAAACGATTCACGAGAACAAACAGTCGCGCGAGAGGCCAAGGTAGTAGCCGATCTCGATATGTACCTAGAGTAGAAATGCTTCGAGAAAGGGACTAACCCCTTTTCAGATGCTGTCCCCAGCAACATCCAATCTGGTTCTATCAAAACAAGATCTGAATAAAGGATTCTCAGCGAAAATTCTTAATGTCATCACGAATGGTTGAATCACTCTCTGTAACATGTTTGAACAGGTCGAATAGCTATGAAGATGCAGAGAAAAAAACGAGTCGGAGTGTTTGTCCGGGGAGATTTGACTTTTGACAAGCTCTCCATAGATGCATCCAGTGCAGTGATGAGATCTTGCCTTTTGATAGCAGCATACAGGATGATCTTTGGAATTCTGGAGTGCCACTCTCGCTTTGACATGCAAACTTGTTGTGTCCAAACTTATAGTGTAATACAGACTCCAACTTTATTCCTGGAAAAGTCTGACCAGGCTTCCAACGCAGCCCTGTAGGTAGCCTAACGCATTTATCTCTGACGTCTGATCTCTTGCTTCTTTTCATAGTAGGCTCCCAAGACGATTTCGATGGTATTACTGATAATGACCTTGTGATATACGGTTAGTAGGAAGTGATATTCATCGAAAAGCGAGAGCTTAACAGTACCTGTTCAGACGATGATTCTGTAACCTCAGCATTGGGACTCTCAGTCGTATCTTGTACGTGCTCTGCCATTGGTAAGATCCCAGCAGTTTCTTGCTGCATGTCCATCTTGATGTGTAAAGAGGTGAGAGATGAAGTTGACGAAAGTTGGTAGTAATAATAAGGAAGGGTCTATTATATACGTTGTGACGACCGTGAGTGAAAAGCTGACGAGGATTTCGATGCAGGCTGAATAAACTGAGTGAGAGACTTGAAGGTAGTAAGAGGATTGGCGGGTGGTGAAAACAGATAGTGAAAGCAATTGGAGATGAACCATCATCCCAACCATCTTTCGCTCGAGCTCTTATGAATGACGCTCATAGTGTTGTCCAAGAATCCCTTTCCAATCATGCTTCTGATGGTGTTCGCGATATGCCAAAATGAATCTCCTGATCTCCAGATAGGGATACGTGTCATTCCGAGGCGGTCTCCTTAGCTCTTTGCGGTATTTGATCCGAATTTCGGTCTGTATAGCATCTAGTTCAGAGAGTTTAGCAATGATGACTCTTCGATGGGCATTGACAGATGCTGTGCGTCTGAAAGCCTCGTTGTGCAAGGACAAGAACCGAGAGTGTTTGTCGAGTGTCTCCAAGCTGCCCAGATCTACGACGTGCAAGCTGAGATTTTTGGTTTTCTGGTATTCATCTGTTGCTCTCCAAGCCAATCTTTCCGCTCGAGCAGCAGCACTGCCAACCGAAAACACCATGCCCTTTACTTCTTGAGCCTTGGTGAAGTATGCCAGAAACAGAGCTTTGAGAGTGTCGCTGATTGGTTTCTCCTGTATACCCGTGTCAGTCTGGTGGAGTGACTATGGAAAGAGGACTGGTACCTTAGCAGGAGTCTGTTCTTGCATGTCAGTCATCTTGGCATCGGTGGTGACCTGCTTCGAGTGTTGTGGGTGCTCATTCGTCGTCTCAGCGTCGACAGCGATCTGAGTCGAGTCTTTTGGGTGGTCGTCCATCGCGATGTTGTTGACGGGGCGTGGACTTTTGTGCAGATGGGATGAGTCGTTCGATAGATGCTGGTAGTTATGGTGAATAAGGTTGTATTATCATGGAACCCTGATGAGTGAAAGCCCATTGAGTAGTGAAGTGCTGATTGTGTGACAGAGTCTTGTGATGGGTGAGAGCACTTTCAAGTGAACACCTTGAATATCCAACGACGCACTCCCTCGTCCTCCGGGTTTTCGGTTTCTGTTGCTGTCAGAATGCACAATGAGCCTGGTGTATAGCGCAGTGTCCGCTGAGAGACGATACGTTATCAGCTCTCGTTGGCTACACCACTGGTCTGGAGATTTTCGTGCCTTTTGATAGTCCAACAATTGGTCTATACCATGGTGGGGGGAGTAAGAGCCGTCGAGGCGTACATGAGCCGACGCAATCGTTCATTCCTTGAAGATGCATAGCAAAGATCAAGAGCTCGTGTAAGCAGCTCCCCCAGCAGCCAAAACAGCACGACATCCCTCAAGAATGACATTCCTAGCCCAATGCAAATCCTCAACTCCTTCCTCAAACATCTTGACCCCCTCCACCTCAGCATTGTCCATCAACTCCACAGCAAACTTGCTCTTGATCGCCTCTTCCAACGTAATCATCTCTTCCCAAACCCCCATCAATTTGCGCGTGAGGCGATAGAGTTCCGGAAAATGCTTCGATGCAATCTTCTCCAGACGAAACCATTCAGCATAGTCGTCGAGAGAATCCAGTTCGTCGAGATTGATGACCTGCAGGTTGAGGCTGGTTGTGTGTTCGTGTTGTTTGACGGCTAGGCGATCTGCTTGTGAGATTCTGGCTAATGCGTTTCTATGTCGTGCGATGTCGTTGTTTTTGTCCCAGAGGTCGTGGAATCGTTGAAGCCCGGTGGCTAGAGCTTCGCTGATTTCTGTTTTCTGTGACATCTAGTTAGTAGAAAGCTGCTCTATCGTGTGTGTCAAGAGAGCTACCTTGGGAGCGACGGCATCATCTCCGTCATGAGAAGGTGTAGATTCTTGCACTACATCTGCGGACACATGGTCGGCCATTGTGTCTGTTTGATGTGCTTTCACTCGGATCAGAGAGGGTGGATGTGTGTGCAAAGGAAAACAACAGATGGAAAAGGAGCGTCGGGCAGAGGAGCATCCACGCAAGACATGAGGACCAATAAAGCAATACAAACAAACGGACCTGTGGCTCAGTGAGAACTTCCAATGATTTTCCCTCGTGATGAACAAATTCAAGAAGGAGCGAATGATCAGGGAGGCAGGTGGAGAAACGACTTGAACGTGAAAAGAAAAGACATGAGATTTTTCTACCAGAATATACGCTGTAGTGATCCGGGATTAACAAACAACAAAGAACAGAGTATATCTCCCCAACCCTTTGTACTCCACCAACGCCAGACACATGAATATTGAAACCATGATGAATGCAAGAAAAGCTCCGAAGAAACCCCATCTACCTGCTTCTGGTGCTGCCGTTACCACGCTTACCGGCAGTGAGCCACTTGGCCAGCGAGGCGGTTGTGTGACGATCACCCTCTCCTTGTCTGGCGTTGCGGTTCATCTTCTGTTGACCCAGCTTGTGCAGACGCTCGGCCTTGCTGCGGGCAACCTCGTTGGTGACACCGTCCTCGCGTCTGTTCATGCGACTAACACTACGAGTGCGAGACATGGCGCGGGAGATGCTGTTGCGGTGCTTGGCGGGTGCGTCGCCGCCGTCGACATCCATCATGTCGGAGTCTTCGACGGCCTCTGTACGGCCGCGAGGACGAGATTGCGAACGAGCGCGAGCACGCTCGGAAATGGATGTGGAGTCGTGGCCGAGAGCCTCGAGGCCTCTCTCCATCTTCTCGAGCTGGACGGCCTTCTTGCTGCGGGGGATGACGGCGCGGTTCTTGAGCGACTTGCGCATCTTGGCTTCGTTGCGGATGAGTTGGCGCTTCTCGCGGATGAGCTCGGCCTTGTAGCGGATGTCTGCGTCGTCGGCCTCTTCGACCTCGTCCTCGGATTTGTCGTAGTAGCCCTCCGCCTCGAGACGGGCTTCCTCCTCTTCCAAAGCGGCGAGCTTGGTCTCGATCTCGGGGTCGACAAAGTCGTAGACGTTCTTTCCGTCGAGGAATTCGGGCATCTTGTCCTCGCGCCAGTCGGGATTCTCGAGCATCCATTTCTCCTTGAGGTTGATGTTGAAGACACCGGCACCACCGTTCTCCTCCTCGATGTCGCGCATGAGGGTGATGCGGTTGGGGTCGGCCTTGTCGTACTTGACTCTGGTCTTGACAACGTCGGGAACGAAGGTCTCGCGGACAACACCGCCCATGGGCTGGGCAACGTGAATACGGCGGAGAACATCGTTGAGACGGCCAGTGACTTCACCAGAGGCGTTGGTACCAGCCTTGAGCTTCTGGGCGTTGCGCTCGGCAAGGAGACGGTCGCAAGCAGCGTTACGGACGTTCATGAGGCCTTCGGTGGTTGTGCAAGAGAGCTGGAGCATCTCGACGTTGTCGGACTTGCAAAGGTCGGCAAGAGCTTGCTGAGTCTCGGGGTCGAGGTCCTCGGGGCGCATGGCGTCGATCTTGTTGATGACAACGAAAACGAGCTTGTTGGCGAAAAGAGGCTTGATGGACTGGAAAAGCTGCATCTGAGCCTGGACCGAGTAACCACACTGCTCGGACAAGTCCATGAAGTAGAGGATGGCAGAGCGCAAGTGGGCAATAGCAGTAATCGACTGCATTTCAATAGTGTTCATCTCTTCCAGAGGGTGGTCCAGAATACCGGGAGTGTCGATGGCCTGGAAACGGAGCATCTTGTAGTCAAAGTGACCGACGAACAAACTCTTTGTGGTGAAGGCGTAAGGCTGGACGTCAACATCGGCGCGGGAGATGTTCTTGAGGAAACTCGACTTTCCGACGTTGGGGTAACCGCAGATGAGGAGAGTGCGGGTGTTGGGGTCGATGGCGGGAAGACGACCCAGATGCTGGCGAACCTGCTCGAGGTAGAGGAGCGGGTCCTTGAGGCGCTTGCAGATGGTGGCCATGCGACCGAGGGCGGCGCGCTTGAGCTGCTTGCACTGGAAGAGCGACTGACCGTACTTGACGAGACGGACATAGTCGCGGGCGACGGTTTCGATCAAGTGCTTTGCGGTGGACAGCTGACCGAGGGCGATGCGGAAGTGGTCAGCATCGTAGAGGGTGTTGAGCAGATCCTTGTGGAAAGGGTGGATGTCGGCGAGACGAGGGAATCCGTCGAGGACGGCTTGAATCTTTTCGGCAAACGTTTCACAGGTGAACTTGATCTTGCGCATGTAGAATGCTGCGAGTCTTGTTAGTTCCTTGTTCATGTCGTCTCTCTCTCCTCGCGCGTGTCCATCTTTTCCTGTATGCTCTCCGATGCTCTCGCGTGGTCGCTCATTTCCAACCACCAAAATTCTCCTCCCCCATACGACGAAAAGTGGTACACACCTCTGATTCTCGAAATCTTGAAACCCGCTCTGATCTGGGTGGGCAGTCTCCTCTGAGTTCTGCTCAGGACAATGTCCAGGAACTCCTGCGACGTCGGCACGGGGGCGATATCCTTCCACGTCGTCTTCATCTTTGCGGTGTGTGTGGTGGTGGTTTGGGTTCTTGTTGCGAGAACTGACCGAAATGCTCGCTGCGACTCGTTCGCCCGAAAAATCTCGCCTCCAGACTTTCAGACAAAGTTCTGCCGGCAAGGCGGTCTGCGGAAGGCACTTTTGGTTCGCCGACCTCCGCCTTGGAGAATGCCAAGCTTGTCCTTTGATTGACCTCACTTGCTGCCGTCTTTCAATATGGCACTCTTTTTCCTACTCTCGAATTTCCTGCTGTCGTCTTGTCCCTTTCCTTGTTCATCTGTTACTCTCTTTGTCTGCCTTACTTATCGGGTTTGTCCTGCCTGTCTGCCCTCATGGCTTTCACCTCGGCTTGGCCGCCATTCGAGGCTTCGACGTCCGTGCGCCGCCACCAAAATTTCTGCCCCCTGCAACAAGATGTATCTCCCTTTTCACAGTCTGTCCATCAAGCCTCTTTAGCTCAGTTGGTAGAGCGCGGCACTAGTAATGCCGAGGTCACCGGTTCGACTCCGTTAGGAGGCAGTAGCTTGTTCTTTTGTTGATGGGACAACGATGAACATCCTCTTTTCGATGCATCTTTTTTTTCTTTCTTTTTTGGACCCTGGAATTTTCTGGATCCTGTAGGGGCAACCCTGGCGCCCAGCCGAAGTACCTTACCTTCCGCAGCAGACTACTGTGACAATGTACCACTGTCTTAACAGCATCCACTTGCTTTTATGTAGCGAATACTCATGGTTCAGCTTTGAGTGTAAGTCAGCTGTGATATGTGCGATTGGAACCCCTTCTGTGTTGGTTTTAGTATTTCTGCACTCGAAGCACAAATATTTTACAGCTCTGGTTACAAAACAAAATCGCGACCGCCCGCCTCTCATCTCCAACATGTTGACGGGTTGACGATGCGATAAAGGGCATAAAGTGACTAGTCACGAAGACTTTCGAGGGATAGTTATCATAGCATCGCTCTTCTCAAGAAAAGTTTGCAGATTACCACCGAACTTCTGGTACGGGGGGTAACAATCTCTAGATTGCGATATAATGAAACCCAATCCCTCATAAGAATGAAGCAACTATACCTATAAAGTCAACCGGTTTACACGGCGAGAACTTCCCTACTCTTGTGTCACTTTCGGCCAGAAGTTCTCCTCGGCCCACAAGACTTGGTCCCATATCTGCTCACACTTAATCCGCTCTGTGCTGCCTTCATCAACACTCTCAGCAAGCTCGTCGAGCAGCTCGCCGATGCCCACAACAAACTCCTCAAACTCGTCACAAGTCCAATTGGGTATGAGGGTGGTATGCAAGACATGTGTCTTCTTGTCCTCAGGCACTTGATCCTTGAAGCTCAAGGCATATCTCCAGGCAGTAAGATAACATATCTCCGTGGCCCAGAGTGCCGTCATGCCGACGAGGATGCTCTGGTTTGGAGCACCTGCACCAGCAAACATGTCCTGATATGCTCTCGTCTCTTTCGTCGCCGTCTCTCCTCCTTCTGTCCAATCGAAGTGCTCTCTCAGAACATCTTCAAACATGCCTAGCTCCCGGCGAACGTTGGTGAGGGCATTGATGAAGCAGTCGGCGACGCGCCATTCGAGTGTCTTCTCACGAGAGGAAGTAGAAGGGATGGAGGCTTTGGAGAGCATGTTGCCCATAAAGGGAATGTACGAGAAGATGTAAAGGCGGTCTTGGGTGAGCCAGGCTAACAGCGCTGGAGTCGGAAGCTTCGAGGTGCCAGCCAGACGGAGCCATGGGTGGTTGGTTGCGGACTTGAAAGCATCTGGACTGTGAGCGAGGAGATGATCGGTGAGCTTCTTGGGAGCCATGACCGCGACAAGTTGAATACTGTTTGAGAGTCATGTATACGGGACAGGACACGAGGTAGTGCTATGTCTCAACAAGTCTTTTGATCGGACTGACGTTGGTCCGATAGCGGCTGAGCATTATAGCTCCAAGGATGCAAGTCTGTCTTGGAGCATGAAGGTGTCCATGGACGTGTCTTTGTATCAGACCAGATGGACCTGTACTCAATCCAGTGCGACGAGACGTCGTCTGAGTTTTCTATGCAACATGTCTCAATACCAGCAGAACGTGTCGCTGGAGAAGAGACAGGCAGGTGTGACGCGAAAGGACGATGAGATGCGCCAAGAATCACGTGCAAATCGACGAGGGACGGTTCGACAGGTGTGGACAGCAAGCTTTCCAGGGGTTTGCATGCCCACTCCAAGCTTCTGAATCAATGCAGGAATACTCAGATATCATCAGACACCATGCAAGAGATGTCTGGTCGAGCAAAAATCCCACACTGAATCAGAAATTTCGAAAGCGCATAACATAAATAAACAATGGCCGAACATCCTCGGTCAAGTCCTGGTCCAGGACAACAAAGAGATCAGAGTCCATCCCTGTCGCGAAATCTCGACCGACTATCCATGGTCAGATCAAGTTCTCCAGCGGACCGCAGAAGTATATCACGAATCTCTTCGAGTCCCATGACATCAAATAATCGATCCACAACTCCTGGCGCTTACGACTCACCATCAGCTCTGCGCAGAGCTTCCAGCTCAATGAGCCAAGCAGGAACTCCACCCAGGCGCAAGTCGTCAATGTCTTCTTTGCGCAGCATGACCAATCAAACTTCTCCTGCCAGCTCTCCTCGCCGCGGCGATCGTTCTTCTACCACTATTGGATCTTATTCTTCGCATGCGCTCATCGAAGAACCTGCGCCACTGACAGCTGCCCAAGTCGCATCAGCTTACTTCGCCCAGGAGCTGGCTCTACACGAATCCGAGTTCACAACTGCGCAGGTCGCAGTCATTCTTCATGATGCATGTTACGGACATAGATTCTCACGGCCAAAGACTTCCAAAGGCATGCTCAGCATGATTGTCGAGAGACCAGAGCGTGTTCTGGCTGCTGTTCTTGGACTGTCCGCTGCCTATGTTCGTCTTGGATCGAGACATTCAGGAGGCCAACATGCCCCTCATCCAAACAAACAACCTGATTCTCGCCTCCCTTTCAAAATCAGGAAGACTTCGCGTGCCGTGCCACTGACTTCGCCATTTGTTTCTGCTGTGCATGGAACTGAGTGGATGAAGGAGCTCGAGACCATGTGCAATGTCGCAGGAAAGAGACTGGAACAGCACATGAAGGAGTTGGCTAGACCCGAGGTTCCTGGCTCAACAGCTGAACAGCAACCTTTCCATGAGGGCGACCTGTATCTTTGTTCGGAATCACTGAATGCTCTACAAGGTGCCATTGGTGGTGTTTGTGATGCTGTTGACACAGTTTTCTCTAGCATCCCAACATCACCAAGACGTGCTTTCGTTGCTGTTCGTCCACCAGGTCATCATTGTTCTTCGGATTTTCCTTCTGGATTCTGTTGGATCAACAACGTTCATATCGGTATTGAATATGCTGCGCAAACCTATGGCCTCACCCACGCCGTGATCTTGGATATCGACCTACATCACGGCGATGGATCGCAGGACATTACTTGGGACAGAAATGCAAAGAGTGCAAGAATGAACAAGAATGCTTCTTTTACGAAAAAGACTGCAATTGGTTATTACAGCATGCACGACATCAATTCGTATCCGTGTGAGGACGGCGACAAGGAGAAAGTCACCAACGCCAGTCTTTGCATTGACAACATTCACAATCAGTCCATCTGGAACGTTCACCTGGAAGCCTGGAGGACTTTGGACGAGTTTTGGGCTCTTTACGAAACAAAGTACTCGATTTTGTTGGAGAAAGCTCGAACGTTTTTGAAGAGACACTCGCAGTTGATCAAGAACTCCCACAAGCAAGCACCGCCCAGAGCTGCCATCTTCATCTCTGCCGGATTTGATGCCAGTCAGTGGGAAGGTGCTGGTATGCAGCGCCATGCAGTCAACGTGCCTACCGAGTTCTATGCTCGCTTTGCAAAAGACGTGGTCAAGTTAGCCAAAGAAGAGGGAACGGGTGTCAACGGCCGTGTCATCTCTGTGCTTGAAGGAGGATACAGTGACCGAGCTCTCTGTAGTGGTGTGCTCAGTCATATCTCTGGACTTTGTCAAGATCCGAGTGCAACAACTACTAATGCATCATCACAAACAGCCCATGCCGATGATGATATTGCAAGTGCGATGCAGAGCATGAACATCTCCAGTTCAGCTAACGGCCACAATACCCCTGAGTACGACCCCAATTGGTGGGATGTGACGAACTTGCAAGCCTTAGAGACACATGTCACACCTCCTCCGCCACCGCCTATCATGAGAACCCAACGTACAGCTATGCCTACATACGCCACGCCCACTCAATCGTTTACTGGAAAGGTGGTCGACCCACTCAAATTTCAAAGATCGATTTCTGGAACAATGCGACCAATGTCTCCCAGACCTTCTGGGCCGAGAGAGCCGCCGGAAGTCGACTGGATTGTTGCTGTGCATGAGCTCAGCAAACTTATCATTCCTTCAGACCGTCAAACGAGAAGCCATGCGCCGGAAGACCTTGCTCCAGTCAGAATAAAGAAGGACAGACTTTCTGCACCAGTCATTGTGCCAGCAGAACCGATGGCTGGAGGAAGACAACTCCGTACCAGAAAGCCAAAGGGTGCTGGCACTGTCAGCCCACCCACCGAGACAGACACGTCGATCAAGCCTCTTCCAGTCGACCTTGCTAGGCGCCAGACGATATCGGAATTGCCAACATCACACGATGTTCAGCTTGTTGCTGAAAAGATACAGCAACCTAAGCGAACGACAAGAAGGACCAGCAACATGTTCGATCTGGAAGCAGAGATTACCGATGCACCACCACCCGTACCCGTTATGCCTGCACATCTACCACCACCTAGTCCCAAAAAGGTGCGAGGGAAGGCATTGAAAACGGTACCAGTCGAGGAGCAGCCAGTTGTCAAGCAAGAACCTTTGGTGAATCAGGAACCAGAACCATTTTCCAAGCTGGAGAATCGCATGGCACGCCCAGAGCCCAAACGTTACCCATTAGAGCCGTCTGTGCCGACTGCGTTGCCTCTGACCATCGATTTCACGAAGCCAATCAATCATATTCAGCCTATGAGACCAGTCGGGATCAAGAGGATCCACCTGAAAGTGGGAACACGGGAAGAGCACGATCGTAAGATGAAGGAGATGGAATTGAAAGCCAAGGCAGAGACCAGACCACCGCCCAACATGTATGAGGCGTCATTGCCTCAACAGGTAGTTGAGGAGGTTACTCCAGCGATCCAACAGGACGTTCTTCAGACTGCAGCGCCGAGAGTGGAATCAAATGCTAATCCGGCATTGACGGAACAACATGCCTCGCGCAGACAGCCAGCCTCAGCCTCGAGGACTGTACCTTCCGAGTTGACGCACAGAGATTCGCCGCTGTATCTTGACCTGGAGGAGAGCGCAGTACAGCAGAGTGCTGGTGCTTCTGCCGTGGCCAGTCAACCGCAAGCTATTGACCCTCACCAGATGACATTGCTTGATAATGTATCAGGTCCACCACTCGCGGCCAGCTCATCTATCCAAGCAGATGTCCCTCAATCGCAGGTTTACACGCATCGGCCTGTACCGCAACAGCAGCCCAAGTTACCTTCACAACACAACCATCCTTTCTTCAACCCCTCGTACGCGCACTCTCAGAACAATCTACCAACCTTCTCAAGCACAGGAGCAATTCCCTTCGCGCCTCCTCAAGCCAGACCCAGTGGTCCTAACCCGGTGTCTGGCCACGGGAATGGAGTGTCGAGATCGATGCTTGACGGATTTCCCACTTTGAATAAGGTCATCACACCTGATGATGTCGACATGATGGATCTGGACAGCCCGGAGAAGAGGAGAGATGGACGTGATCAAAACATCATTCCTGAAACTCCACAGCACTAGGTGTGCGTGTGGAAGAGAAAATGTAGATGGTAGTCAGGACATTGTAGAGTCTCTTTTCTTATGATACCCCTCTAGAATGAATGATAATTTCGTGCGAATGAGAATGCACAATCCCTTTTCGAAACAGCTTGCAGTCCACTGAGAGCTAACAACTCCGCTGACTCTTTCTCTTTGAGAACTGAACATGGAGGGCAGTGATGAAGGAGGGGCAGATGTCCCGATTGGGAAAGACGTCGGCCGGAAACGCGAAATGTTCGCGTCCAAGATTCCGTCATGACCGAGGCAGCTACCACAACGTCTATACTGCCGTCGCAAGACACCACCGCCACCAGATAATCACTTACAACACGTCCCACCCCGATCGCATACATCCATTGCACGACAATCACTTTTCCAATGCCGCCGAAACGCGCTGCAAAGACGGCAGCCGAGGCCGCGCCTGCCAAAGCTCCAGCAGCCAGAGCCACCCGATCGCGTGCGCAAAAGACAACTCCGCCACGGGAAGAAGAACCAGAAGTCGGTAGTGCTGCGCGTAGTACCAATTCACGCAGATCTGCTGCCACCGAGCAAGATGCACCCGCCCAAGAAGAGGAACGAGAGGAGGAAGCAGCTGCGATACGCGATGCGAAACCACAACCACGCACAAAACCGCGTCCTACAACACTTGGTCGCCGCCCTCCAAGAACCGTCAAGAAGCCAGCACCCAGTCAAGCGAATCAGGGTGTCCTGGACAAGTTGAGAGCGCGCATGGAAGAGGATCGCAGGGCCACAAAAGCTGGACTCGTACCACAATCTGCGCCAGAGACGCAATCGCATGAGGCCGAACGCGCAGTCCGAGAAGCTACCAACAACGATGGAGATGCTGCGTTGGTGCCTGCTCGCGCCGTGCCACGATCACCGTCGCCAGTCAGACAGATAGCAGTACCCGGAACAGCAGTCAAGGCGCCTGCTAGTGTCGTGCGTCCTCAATCTGCTGTGAAGATGCAAAGCACACCTGGCGCAGAATCTTCCGTTCTGGCCTTGCAGAACTTCAGGCGCCGCGCCCGTCAGCCTAGTTTGCTGCAGATGGTACAGAATCCTGAACTTGCTGGTACTCCGATGGACGACACGACCGACTTTACTCTGGGTAGCTTGGGCGATGAGGACGACTTTGCACCACATGACGAGGGCACGCCTCTGCAAATTTCAAAAGGCCGACCGATCGAAGTCGAGGCAGAGCCGAGAGAAGACGAGCCTGTGGAAAAAGTTTTGCAAGAGCAGGAAAAGGCCAAGACACCAGAGCCTACATTGCCTAATTCTGACGATGAGTTCTATGGTGCGACGCCAGTCAAGACAACACAACGGCAGACCCGCAAACGCAAATCGGATGCCATCGAAGAGTCCGAGGTTCAGATCGCCCGCTCGTCTCCCTCATTACCTTCACCTCCTCGCTCCATCGCCGAACGAGAAGAACACGAGACCATTCCTGCAACAGCGCCCGAGGACGACGTCGATGACGATGATGACGAAGAACCAGCAACAACCGAGTCACAACAACGCAGACTACTCAGCGACACATATGCAGATCCTATGAGCAGCTCACCACCACCCGAACCCATCAGTCCTTCCTCTCCCGATCAATCTCGTCAAGTCCCCGCGCTTTCTCCTTCAGCCATCCGCAAATCTGCACGAGCCGGCGGTCAGCAAACGAAGAAAGTCAAGCCTCTGACAACAGCAACACTTCGAGCTATGCTACCCAAACGTCGTGCTCAACGGAAAGACGAATTCGACTTTACTTCCTCCTCAGCACACGAAGCTTCTTCCTCAGCCTTCGAAGACGAGAAGCGCAAAAAGGCAAGGACGAAAAAGTCTATCGTGCCCAAGAGAGCTGCACCCACAAAGCCAAAGAAGACGACTACTGCGACGAATAAGAGGACATCACGGACTTATGCCCGCAGCAACAAAGAGAATGATCCTGTGCACATCTCCTCTGGATCTTCGAGTCTATCTGAGCTGAACAGTGATGAGGTGGAGGCAGACGAAACTGCAGACACGAGCATTGATACCATCAAAGGCTCCAAATCTGATGAAAAACTGTCCGACGAGTTGAGGAAGGCGAGGGAAAAGTTTGCAGAGGTCGATGATTGGGAGATGGAGTTTGAGAGTGCCAGTCTAGGGGCCGGTGGGGGAAGTAGTCCATGGCGGTGATGCGTCTTACGTACTGGCTTGTTCGTTCGAACGATGTGCTTTTGAGTCCGACAATTGCGAGGTGTTTTTGGTGGAGTCTCGAGCAATCATGTTCTGAGCAATGGGGGGGGCTTGGGATGGGGGTGTAAGAGTAATTTGATTCGCTTCACGCTACCATCTTGGGTAGTATTGTTATTATTCAATTGTTTTTACTTCTTATGATTTTCGCTTTCAGATCGTGTCTCGCTCGGACTCTCCAATGTTGTCCATCGTCTTTGAGAGTGCAGAGCAGACGAAAAAAGGCAAGAGTGGTGTTGCGGCCCCCCACTTTTTGTGCAGACGTCGCTTCACTTGTGCTGTTTGTAGATCAATTCTCTTTTCTTTCAATAACCAGTCGTCTCGGACTGATTGGTATCTGAAGATGAGAAATTCATCTGACTTTTGGGGGGGGGGAAACAAAAACAGTAAGATGTACAGAGAAGTATGCGTCCTTGTCAGTGAGATGCATGTTTTTCAACTGCTTCTGTCGTTTCAGAAGGCGATATAGTAGGTTGTCAGGCAAGTAGAAAGAAAGAAGCAACCCATTTCCTTATTTTCCATTTCTGTCCATTCTTACCAGGGAAGGGAGCTATACCGAATCAATCGATTGGAATATGATCTTCTGATCTCGGGTTATAAGGACTGGAGCGTTGTGGTTGCTTGAGGGAACTCATGATAGGATTTACAGATGAAGCTGTATTTCTGAGAGTGATTGCAGGAGCTATCCTCTCGGAACATTTACTTGCTGGACTTGTTGCGATTGTCTAGGTTTGGCGAATCACTTCGCAGAATTTAGCAGTTAGTTGAAAGTTGCTTTGTTTGCGCGATTGGATTTTGGACTTTCACTTCCGTTTGGCTGGATTGGCGCTTCTAGGTATCTTCCAAACTTCTGCCATCCTCGCTCGACCATCGCAACAAGATGACGACTGCGCAAGAACTACTCCCTGGCGGCAGATGGCTGTCTGTGCCAGGAACCAGTATGTCATCCTCAGAGTCTTAGCTGCTGAAGTTTGCAGAGACTGACATTCCTTTAGGTTTCCAGAGCGCATTTTATGCACTCGCTGTCGGACTTGCTACAAAACCTGAAATCAAACGTCCACTAGATTGGACGGTTACTGGGAAAGCATCTGCGGAACTGGCGGCATATCTCTTTCTGCTCAAGCTGCATGGCTATCATCATGTACACGTGCACCTCCCTGACGAATCAATCAAGAACACATTCGATTCCAAACTGTTTCACAGTCTCATCACAATCTGGAACAGGGCCCGGTCGGTCTCGAATCGCAAGATATTGTACCAGGAAAGGGACGGTAACCTCTCAAGGGTGAACTCCGAACCAGTAACCTTCGCGCCGTTTGTTCTTGTTCGTCAAGTTGGTAACCGATGGGAAGGCTTTGGCTTTTTTGACGACGAGACTGGTCCAGTCATCGCTCCTGGTCCCAAGACCTTTGCTCCTTCGATATCCTTCGGTTCTGGAAAGACCACTCTCTCTTCTGCAGCCACCGCCAGTGCATCGTCTACTCTGGAATCGTCGACTCGCATCGAGAGTTCCTCGGCACAGATCCAAGATACCCCCGCCCCCAAGCCTGTTGCTTCCACTGCCCTCGCGGCCCCGAAAACTTGGTCTAACCTCACCGCTGCTGCTCGACGTGCCGGCATACCTGTCTCCACTTCCCAGGGTCCAGCTTCCGTACCCATCTTAAACGCAAAAGTCAAAGTTCCTGCACAGGACGAATGTAGCAGAGTTGCCAACTCTGCATCAGCTTCCAACAGCGACTTTAAACTTCCCATTGGAGGTAGACATATCTCAACACTAGGAACCAGTACGTCAACACATTTTGGTTATGACAAGATCATGACTGATCTATCTTAGACTTCGAGAGCGCTGCATATGCGTTAGCCATTGGCTTGGCTACCAGTCCTTTCACGCCGCGGCCTCTAGACTGGTTGGACTTGAGCTCTGAGAAGGTGTTCTACGACCAGATCAAGCCGATGTGTAATCTCGAGATGCTCGATCGAATGAGAGAGCAAAATCTCAAATTCGACCACGAGCGTCCCTTGGAACTACAACAGCTCATTCGTGTCATTATGACTTGGCACGTGGGGTCACCGCTGGAGATGAGCGTATCAATCACTCAGGCTGACGGTAAGAAGTGTACGATTTCTTGCACGGGCCATGAGGACGCGAGACCTGTTTGCATACGCCATACTGGCTCGCGCTGGGAGGTTCTTACTTGGTTTCGGGAGGCTGTTTCAGCTCCGAGCAGTGTGCAAGCATCAACCATCATTCCCCCTATGACGCAGATCGACGTTGAGCCTGTCATCGATGCTGACGAGCTCAACGAAGTCCGCAACATCAGAGCCATTACCCGCGCGCATCCCTGGAACGACTAATCCATCGAGATCATTGCCAGATACCTCAGGGGGGCTGCGATAAACACTGCTTTCCAAATCAATGAGTTCCACCGTTGGACCACGGTGGTTGATCACTCTGAGCACGAAGAGGCGAGACTAATGTTGAGTCGCGTTTACTCCGACCTCTCAACAGCGGAAGATGTCCTGAACGAGATCTCGGTCTACGTCAAACGCAACACCACCTTCGGAGAATCCAAACTTCTCGAGGAGTCGCAAGAGGAATCTCTCAAGCAGGAGGACGAAACCATCAAGCAGAAAGAGGACGAACATGCTGCGCAGAGAAAGCGCAAGGAGACTCAGGCGAGAGCTGCCGCATACGCTGTCCAAGAGCGTGACGACTCTTGCAGTGATTCCGACTGAAAGACGCAATAGAATGCAAGATCGAGACCAAGGAAGAGAGAGTTGGACCAAGTTGATCCCACCACGAGCGCTGCAGTTATTAAGGGAATCTATTCGGTGAGAACGATCAACAAAGGGCAGGCAGAAGATGGAACTTGTATTCTTGACAGCAGATAGGGGAGGCATGAGATTCTACAGCGGTCGCAGGACAGTGTTCGAGCTCCTTCAACCAAGACTAAAACCCAATACTGATAACTTTTGTCTTAATCTATGTGTTCTAAAAGTGTGCGTGAACGCCTTGTTTGATCGTATCGAAAGGATGACTTCGATATTGACCATGTCTCAACTTCGCGAAGGATGAGCTGGAAAGTTTACTCCTGAATCAATACTGTAACCATGCAAGTCCAGATCCAAGTCACGACTGCCACGACAACGTAGATAGATCTCGACCACCAAACTACGGATTCGTGCAGTATCTACTGCTCGCTCAGTTTGATGCTGACCAGGTTTCACAGAATGGAAAAGAAGTATCGTGTAAGCCAGCACTCAGCATGCTGGCTTACACGAATATAGACCCAACAGCATTTACCATTGAAATGAAAGATGATATCGAAGATCCTGCCATAAAGACATTGATAGACAGTCATGCCCTGTTCGCTCCAATGGGTCATGCCGAAGAAGGTCACACGCCCAGTATTTGGCAGTCGTAGGCATCGCGCAAAGAGAAGCGGTGAGAGCTCTGACCAACCATTCATACACTCACCAGAGGCATGCTGGAGTAATTACTGGACCTACACCCATCGGTTTGCGGCACAACAGGCCGCCTCTTGACGTCCGGGTAGTACAGAGGGTGGTTCCTGCCTGTTCCTGCCAGCAGTGACGGCAGTGAATGGATATCCAGTTGGATATCCATGGATAGCACGGACCACATCCAGCTGGATGTGTTTGGAGGGTAGGATCCATGGATATCCACATCCATGGATAGATCCATGGATATCCAGCTGGATCTACCTGCTTGGGACTAGCGCTTGCTTAATCGGGCTTATCTCAGAGATAAGATCAAGATCTTTGACGACGCGTCGCGTCAATCTCTCTCTAAGAACTCTAACCCCTACACTTCCACTTCCCTCACCACTATCACCACCACTACAGTCGTTATAATTATTGTGATAAGCATGTATCTGTTGACGTACACCATAAGGTCTTTCATCTGCTAATTTTCTATAGCTTATTCACGCTACTGCTACCTATATACACCTCTCTTCCGCTGGTTTTAGGACGCATTTTCACCTTTAAAGATGGCCTTATTTGTTACTTAATCCTCTCTCGCGAGCGACGACGGCCTCTCTTCTACTCGAGCGACATCTGATCTAGTTGTTCCAACTAATATCTAAGACCCTTTTAACTTCCGTAGTACTCGGAACGAGCCTTAGAAAGATTAGCCCTAAATACCTATATATTACTCTAACCTTAATTAGAACCGAATTGCCTCTGGTTTTAGCCCTTGCCCTAATAGCAAAGGTTGCTCAACATCATGGGTTTAGAACCATAGATGGCGAGTTTAAGAGCTAGGGAAGCTAAGGACATACCACTTCCTTTATAAGGTCTGCTTCTAGAAGAAAGGCCCTAGGCACTAGCCTTAAAGGTGT